>CM035102.1:25972174-26138632 GCA_020205505.1 Panax japonicus
TAGTGCAAAGATGAATGATTATCTGATGAATATCTTTTTCCTGTAGTGCAAAGATGAACAGGTGTTGAGATGAACATAACCAACTGGTGATACGAATGAATATCTTTGGCCCGTAGTGCAAAGATGAATATTTGATTCATGATGTATATTGATTGATGTTACAGGGATAAAATATTGACGATGAACTTTTAAATTCATAGACGATAGTAGATTTCATTCTCTACTTAACTCTTCTAATGAATTGTTGTTTCCACTGTAGTTGTTGATCTAAAGCTTGTTGTCTATTATATTCTATCAGATTTTTCCCTGTTGAAGACTAATGATAATTTGTTGTACATTATCTTAGTCTTCATGTTCTTTACTGGGCTAGTTGAGCCCACCCTTTCCTTTTTGTTCCATTTTTCTTCTTAGGAGGCGAGAATATAACGAGAACCAGTCGGGGTATGGAGTGAGGTTCAAGACAGTTGTTTTAGTAGTCCTCACTATTTTGTAAAATAGTGTATCAATAATTGTAATGATGACTTATTTGAGTTTTGATATTTTCTAGAAGACAATATTTGTATTTAAACTCACATCATATGTGTTGTCATATTTTGAACGATAATTATAATAATGAAGTTGTAGTTGTTTCTGTACCACGTATATGGCGACCCAAGATGGGTGATTTATACCTATTTTGGGGGCATCACATAACCACATATTATTATTATTCTTATTCTTTCTATCTGGGCATATTAAGACGTCGAGAGGCTTCTCTACGCTCTTCCTCCATATTACAATATGCCATCCTACGATCCATCACAAACTACGACGAATCCTCAAACTGAGGTGGGTAATAAAAGACTCGATCCTGGGCCCTATCAATCGCAGAGTTAAAGGCGTAATCCATCTCATTCATCTTGGCCTTCTTTACTTGGACTTTAGCCTTATCACGGTCTGTATGTTAAGTCGCCTTCATCCAAGCGTCCTCTGCTCTTGAACGCTTAGCTGATTTCTCTTTCAAGTCATCTTTTAACTTCTCCACATCAGTCTTCATCTTCTTGTTCACTGCCAACAAATCTTTATGCTGACCCTTGGTATGAACTAGGTCCCACTCCGTGTTTCCAAGTCGTGAGTCGAGTTCCTGAATCTCAGCATCCTTCTGCTCTATCGTAGCTTGACTTATTTCAGCCAACTCCTTCAACTCCTCAACCTTATCCTGTAATTCTATGTTACAGTTGTACAGAGCGTCATACATCTCAGCTGATATGGAGTTTAGTAAAAACTCCACAGGATCCTCTTTCTCATCATCCTCCTCTATCTCTTCAGAACTATTCTCCTCGGGATCAGTCACAGGCTCATCCTCCTAGATCAACTGTTCCCGCACTACGTGAATATCCCGGGGTTCCTCATCTCTAGGTAACTGAGGTATCACTTCCCTAGCTGGGACTGGATCCTCCATCGTTAGACATCCTAACAACAAAATATTTTAAGTTTTATTTAACATTCTTCGATACTCGTGAGCACATAAGTTATCAACACATAGCACATAATGTCTTTTATTGTTTAGCTTCAATGGATACCTTAATCCATTCCTTAAAACTCGATAAGAGTTGGACACCGCTATGTTTCTATCTCTTTAAAGGTTACTTCCTAAGGTTTCCCCACCTAAGGTTCATAACCTAAAACTTTGATACCAACCTGTGACACCGCCAAATCCGGTTACTCTATTCCCACAGGATTTGGTGCTCACTATCAAAAATAATTATATCTAACTACGCATAATAAATGATAAAGACATAAAATAAATTAAAAAATAATCTTTCCCCTTAAAGGGTTACATCATCTTAAAAACAATCCCAGAGGTAATCTAACCTTAAATTATTACATAAGTCTGTGTAATACATCACAAAATAAAATAAGTCTTATAACATAATTCATCAAAAGAAATTCACATAAATCTTCAACCCTTGGACATCTTGCCCTTTCCTTTGCTAGTAGATGACTCATTGACTTTCTCAACTTTAGCTGTAGTGTTAATAGCAAGAGTGAGCAAAAAATTTCTCACTGATATAGAGAGTAATAATAATAATAACATTTTTAATGCCCCGAAATTCGGTCTATTTTCACATCCAGATTCCGTACACCACGATCCCATCTTCTTCCAAACATACATCATTATATACTAAATATAACAACATACATCCTCAAATCCCAGGTTCTAAAACCTTTTAACCTCTTCCAATACAAATAATGATAATTACATTATTCTTTACATCTTGTACAAGTGACTTTTAATCGCCACCAATGATACATAATCATTCATTAAACTATTCTATAGTTTAATTCTATCATTCTATATTACAAGTCTTTTCTTGATCTTCATGCTCATTCATATAATGAATGGCACTTCATCTGGATATCGATCAGCTTGATCTTTATGGGATCCTTAAGTTCTTCTAACATCGTTCGCTGAAAATATTTTTATTTAAAGCAAGTGTGAGCATTCAATTACCCAATAAGTCATAACAGTTGAACAAACAACTTTAAGAATTCAAACATTCTTTTAAGACTTTAATAACCGAACAAAGGTTATGAAGCAGCTTGAATAATAGGAATAATCTCGATTCCTATCATTTTAAAACATTAGTCACATTAACTTTGAAATACTTTCATTCTCTACTCTCTTTCATACACATTCTATCTGGCTAGAATCAATAGCACAGACTTAACAATAACGGTTCATGTATAAACAGAACATTCTCTTATTAAAGAGTTAAATCACATAACAATTTATCTCATAGAAACACCAAAGTGTTCAAATTGTGGCACAAGGCCTCATATATTCTAACACCTTGTACAAATGTAACACATTTGCACATAGACAGAACTTCTCAAGTTCAACATCTGAGAAGTTTTAGAAACTAGCATTCATTTAAAATATGAATGAAGTTAGGAAACTTGCCTTACGAATAGCTACAGCTTATAGTTTACGCTGAACTGCTCATTCCAATTCCTATGTAGCACATAAGGACATAACACATACACCAATTAGTCATATACCTGACTTCCACATTGGTTTACTTAACTTTACTTCTTAAAGTTCGCGTTCCATCAATCTAAGTTTATGCGACTAACTTCCTTTACCGATTTACGGCTTCATAACATACGGATATGTCTCACTCAATACATTCATCATCTTTAATGATTTACATTCTTATCTTCTTCTTATAACGTTTCTAGGACTCAGCACACATCGCGTCTCTGCTAGTATTCCATATGGTACTCTGAGTGGTTTCCCACAAACAACTAACAAACAAGTTCCCGTCTCATCTACACTTCCCATAATAGTGAGTTAGATCGGTTGCCAGTTTCGTATATACCTTCGCTCTCTGAAGGAATTGTTTAGCCCAGCTCTAATATGTCAACCATAAAAGGTTACGATTGCACCACAACCTAACTTATCTTAACTTATCCGAACTATTAAACTATAATGTTCGTTAAGTCAATTTCTTATTCCTTATGGTTTTCTGGCAACTAAATACCATACCTCATGATTCATTCTTTATCGTCTAAGTTATACAGTCTTTTGTATACTCAGAATGATCATTAAATATTCATTCTACACATTTATAGCATTAGGCATTTTATGTAACCTTATTTTTATCTTACAATGTTCGATTAATTCGACTCGGAACGTCAACAAAGCTATAAATATTAACTCGGCTTCTTTACGTTATACGTACTTGTCTTTAATTCAACTTCTTCACCTTTCACAAGTTTAATCATTTATCTTTATTACCTTACGGTCAAACCATACACAGGGTGTAGGTTCTACCCGTTTAATATTCATGTATACTTAACCTTCACGTCGGTTCAAGTGTTCAACGATTAAATTCCATTCTAACATTCTCATCCGACTCACATTCGGATTTCATTAATCTTTTTACCGATTTCTATGACTTTCTTGATAATTCATATCTTACTTACTACCTTCGTTAACGTCTAAGTCATACAACCAATGTATACTTAGAACGTTTGCCCGACGTGAATACGATTCACGAGGATCGTTTACATATTCAACATTTATATTGTTCATCCCTTAATCTCTCATTCAACCTTTACCTAAGGTTTTAATCGCTTTCATTCATTGCTCATCACCTGAACCCCATGTTTAATATTCTTTCTTAATGTTAAAGCCATACTGTTCGTTGTATGCTAAAACCGATCATTCATCGCAACAACGTTGCATTCATAGCCTCTATACGCTTTACATTCATCTCTCATTACCATGTTATAACATCGAAATATTATACATTACCATCGTCACTCAACGTCTAAGGAATCACAATCATAGCAATCCCCCACGTTCATTTCATTGCGACTACAGTCCCCGGATATCGGTTCCATAACCTGCATCTACATTCTTTGTCTTTTAATCTCGTTTAATCTTTTTGTTCAACCTTCATCAAAGGTTTAATACACTTGCTTAAGTGCTACATTAGTTGAACTACATGTTCATATTTCTTTCTTGCACATCCCCTAGTAATTGAGCAGTTAAAAGCTCATCACTAGGAACTGACTTGCACTTGCGCTGCGGCGTCGTGCCCCTTCCTTTACCTTGCGCTGCAGCGCCACTCTGCAATGTCAAACAATCGAGGCTGGTGCTACGACGCCACTCTCTTCTCTATTTCTAGCGCCATGATGCCACTAAGTAGTAGCTGATGGCCCTGGCCTCGCGCTGTAGTGTCGCCTCCCAAGGCTTGACCAGCGCTGCGGCGCCAAGCATAAAACCTAGAAAATTTTTCTAAGTCTTAGAAATTGCTTAAGACGCTTACTTCCTGATTCCATAACTTATACGTTATAACTCGGAACGAGATTGTTCCAAAGCCATTCTCTTCCTTATCTTACGCACTTCAATTACCAATAGACAGAACTTCATTCTGAATCCATTAACATGCTATTCAATTGGCTTAATCTTTGCTCTTCGTTCATTTTACGTTTTTAACGCTCTTCGTTCGTTGGTTCGTAATTCGGTCATCCGAACTCGGAATTCGTTCATTCTTAAGTCCACGACTCACGTTTTATACATTCTCTTACATTCTTATGAAACCCTACACGTTCAGGTTCATTTAATTGCTTTCTAATTTTCGTTCTTCTTTTACGAAATTTTCACCATAACTTCGTTATAGCTCAGTTTTAATCCGTTCTTCATGAACGTTTCTAACGTTCCTAACCAAGCAATAAGCAACTAACTTATACGCAATGGTTTTAAACTTGTCTATCAACAAAAATTATCCTACGATGATTTTAAATTTGTCCATCAACAACGTTGTGACGCCCCCAAAACAGGTATACATCACCCATCTTGAGTCGCCAAATACATGGTACATAAATCAAATACAAACTTAATTATACAACTGTCGTCTAAAATACGACAAAACATAAGCTGAGAGTTTAACACGAATATTATCTTCTAGACAATATCCACACTCAATGGAGTCCCCATTACAATTATTATCACACTATTTCACATAATAGTGAGGACTACTAAAACAATCATCTGGACCGTCAATCCATTCCCCGACTCGTCCCAGCTATATTCTCATTTCCTGAAGAGAACGGTGAAAGAAAGGGTGAGCTCAACTAGCCCAGTAAGAAATATTATGACTAAGATAATGCAGAATAAATTATCCTTCGCCTTCAATAGTATAACAACTGATAGAATATAATAGACAACAAGTTTTAGATCAACAACTGCAGCGGAATAAGAAATCCATTAGAAGAGTCAAGTAGAGCATAAAATCTACTATCTTCTATGATTTAAAAAGTTTTTCATCATCTTTATCGTAGAGACTCAACTTAATAAATAAAATCGAATCATCCCTGCACCACGACTAAGGATATTCATATAATAATCAATGGTCATGATTATACTGAATAATCCCTGGTCATAATCATACCAGCAACTCTCCATCAATGAATTACAGTCCAATGAGGACTTTTACCACATCATTTGTTACATTACGGTCATGATTATATCCAATAATCTCTGGTCATAATCATACCAAGTCCATCTATGCTCGTAAGCCAAAGATGACTTTCATCATAATATAAGCATGAGGATGTTGACCATGACATAACAATTCAATAAAACAAGTTCAAGGATAAATTTTAAAGATTTATAATTTAGTTTATCCAGAATTCAATAACGTTCAAATTGTCAACATGATACTACTTTATGGAGTAAAATTCAAGAATTGCTCAGAAGAATATTTCCATGAAAAGATACTGGATGAAGCGCAAATATCAATGATATTCTACTAATTTCATGTAGTATAGAAGCCGAAACTTTAACCAACTGAGTATAATAGAATATATAAAACTACAAATAGATTTTCACCCGCCATGTGGTAGTCCGCGTAGACAGGTTATTCCAACAGAATAATAAAGAATGGAATAACATAAGAATTCACCATGCATGCGGTAGTCCGCGTAGACAAGTTATTCCAACAGAATAATAAAGAATGGAATAACAGAAGAATTCACCATATATGCGGTAGTCCGCGTAGACAGATTATTCCAACAGAATAATAAAGAATGGAATAACAGAAGAATTCACCATGCATGCGGTAGTCCACGTAGACAGGTTATTCCTACAAAATAATAAAGAATGGAATAACATAAGAATTCACCATGCATGCCGTAGTCCGCGTAGACAGGTTATTCCAACATAATAATAAAGAATGGAATAACAGAAAAATTCATCATGCATGCAGTAGTCCGCATAGACAGGTTATTCCAACAGAATATTAAAGAATGGAATAACAAAAGAATTCACCAGGCATGCGGTAGTCCGCATAGACATGTTATTCTAACAGAATAATAAAGAATGGAATAACAACCCTTACGAGTATTGAAAGAAAATAATTTTCTTCATGAATACGAAAGAAATAATACCCCTTACCTTAGAAGAAAATTGGATACTGGAATAGAAAGGTAGCAGACTTCTCTTCTTCTTTCTCTTTATAATTTCTCTATAATAATTGCTCTTGTGAGACTTAGTGAATTGGTGAGAATGAAAGAAGAATGAGCTTCTATTTATAGGAAAATATAGTTTCGATAATTGCACGTTTTGGGGCTCAAAATATTACAGTATAATACCTTCCTCTTTTTCTTTATTTTTAATTTAGTCCTACAAGTATTATCAAACTTGCACCACCTCCCCTAATAGTAAATCATGTGAATCAATAGTTCATTCACGTGACTCAATAGTATAATCATGTGAAAAAAGTAATTACAGTATAGTACCTTCATCTATACCTCTATTTTTAATTTAGTCATGCAAGTATTATCAATCTTGCACCAACTCCCCTAATAGTAAATCATGTGAATCAATAGTACACACATGTGAACACATAGTTATATGCATGTGAATTAATAGCAATTAATTACTCAATTATCCGGTGAATTACCCGATTGGTCAATATAACCTCCAGACATCAATTATTATCAAAATAAATATCGATTTCTACTAACACTAATAATTCCCACACAATGAAACTATCAATTTTATCTTTAATCAATACGAACTTATTCATCATTAATATTATAACTCATAATATTTAACAACCAGGTTGTTCCCAGGAAAGAGGGGGCTTTCCGATAAGGATTTCTCCCTATTAGCGCGCAATTAGATTATCTAACCTCTCCTTGACAGAACTTCTAGACATTGTCAATATTGTAAATAATAATATGAATAACTTTGTCGTCTCAATTATTGATTTAATAATATAACATATTATGCAGATGATACTGTGACGATAATTGAATCAATAATATGAGAGATATGATGCAGCAATTACTGTAGCAATAATTGAGTATAACTGAGTGATTTCTTACGTAAGCATCAATAATCAATACCATGTGCTACTATGCAACCACGCGTATTACTGTACTTTTACTACTGGATAGTTCAACAGTTTTAACGGTAACACTTTTACCGTTATTTTTATAAAAAGATAATTCTGTTATTTTCTAACTACGACAATACTTCTGTCGTGTGGTCCACCAATGATTGTGCCATCGTACGGATATTTTCCGACGAAAAGAATATTTTATAACAACTTGCATACTTTGCAAAATTTTCACATATCACAATTAACTTTAACCTTTTATCAATTTAACAATTTACGAAATAAAATAATAATTGTAAGAAAATTGAATATTTTTATTTCATAAAATTCGGGGTCTTACAAACGTTCTTCGTGTTCTTCGTTCGTTCTTCATTTTTAATCGATATTTTGATTACGATTTTACTTTTTCTTGGAATTTGATGTTATAAAACACCATTCCTTACTTAATTCACCTACTCATTCATATAATCCACTTGGATCGTTCTAATTCATTACGAATCTTACACTTTCTTAAGAAATTTATAAACTAAATTTCTACTTTCTTATTTCTTTTTTTCTCATGATTTCAACCATATGAAATTATTTCTAACATCTTTTACTCCTTATTCTCATTAAGCTATGTTTTTAACATATAAACTTAAAAGAAAATTATTTAAAAGTTATGTTTTCAGATTACCTTTCTTCTTTAATCTCCTTCCGTCGGACAAAGTTTGCTACCGAGCAAGCTTTTCCACTTCCTTTACCTTCTCTTTCTCATCCGAAATCTCTCTCTTTCTCTCTCTCTTTTAAAAGTTGTAGGATTTTCAAAATCCTAAACAAATGATTTAAGCTTCCTATTTATAGAAAACCAAGGTTAAGGGTATTTTAATCATTTTGCCCCAACCTCCTTACTATTCACACCTCCTCAATAGACCTCCTTACTATTCACAAAGCTTCCCTTGGAAGCTTCGTTGTGACGCCCCCAAAACAGGTATACATCACCCATCTTGAGTCGCCAAATACATGGTACAAAATTCAAATACAACTTAATAATACAATTGTCGTGTAAAATACGACAAAACATAAACTGAGAGTTTTAATACGAATATTGTCTTCTAGATAGTATTCAAATCAAATGGAGTCCTCAATACATTTATTGTCACACTATTTTATAGAATAGTGAGGACTACTAATGCTATCATCTGGACCGTCACTCCGTTCTCCGACTAGTCCCGGCTACGTTCTCATTTCCTGAAGAGGATAATGAAAGCAAAAGGGTGCTCTCAACTAGCCCAGTAAGAAATATTATGACTAAGATAATGCAGAATAATTTATTGTTAGCCTTCAATAGTGTTAAACTGATAAAATATAACAAACATCAACTTTAACTGTAACGGAACAAGCAATCCATTAGAAGAGTCAAGTAGAGAATAAAATCTACTATCTTCTATGATTTAAAAGGTTTTTCATCACTTTTATCGCTGAGACTCAGCTTAATAAATAATCCACATCATAGAATCACCCCTGCACTATGGCCAAGGATATTCTTTAGTATCACAACCACAAATTATCCATGCACTACGAGCCAATGATATTTGTGTATTCATCAATGGTCATGATCATGCCAACAACTGTCCATCAATGCACTACGGGTCAATGAGGACTTTTACCATATCATTTGTAACATTACGGTCATGATTATACCGAATAATCCCTGATCAAAATCATACCAAGTCCATCTATGCACTACAGGCCACAGATGACTTTTAACATAATATAAATATGAGGATGATGACAATGATATAAGAATTCAATAAAACAAGTTCAAGGATAAATTTTTAAAGATTTATAATTTAATTTATCTAGAAATCAATAACGTCCAAATTGTCAACATGATACTGCTTTGTGGAGTAAAATTCAAGAATAATATTGTACTAAAAATAATTTGGACTGAAAACGAATCAATTTTTATCATGAATAGTACCCCAGGTGAATAATACTTGAGTGAATAGTACCCCGTGAATAGTACATTAGGAATAGTAACCCCGTGAATAGTACTCCGGCATGAAAAAGTTAAAACTTATCAAGAATGCTTAGAATAATATTTCCATGAAAAGATATTGGATGAAGCGCAAATATCAAGGATATTCTACTAATTTCATGGAGTATAGAAGCCAAAATTTTAATAAAACGAGTATAGAATTCGAAATTTGAAACGAAATAATATTACTTACATACTACAGAGTATGGAAGAAAATATTATTTCAAGCGAATATTGAACAAAAATAACATCCCTTACCTTAAAAAGAAGAGTATTCCAATTGGTATAGTTGGGATATTCTTGAAGAAAACTTTCACTATTTTCTATGCTCAAAGCTTTCTGAAGCTCGAAAGAAATACGCTCAAGATTATAGAAGAAGAATTCTCTGATTCAGGTGTGATTTTCAATTCTAACCTAAGCGCCTATTTATAGGAAAATGCTAGAATGCCATAGGAGACTAAATAATAAAATAATAATTTTATTTTTCTTCCTTCCTTCCACGCATCCTTTGTTGAAAGCTAGCATGCCATTTTTGAAATTTTTTGGCAGCCCACATGTTAAAAACAAAAGTGGGTCCCACCCAATTTTAATAAAAAACATTTTATTTTTCGAAACTTCAATAATTCATAATAAATAGCCCTTTTATCAAAAAAATATGAATTTTATGTCCATTCCATACGAAATTGAATTCTCTACAACTTTGTAGATTTAAGTTTTTCCAAATTCCAAACCGAAAATATTCGAAATCCACAAACGGACAATTTTCAACACCTCTTAAAATTCATAACAAATCGTACATTAATTTTTAACGGTTCAAAATTTGTGGACATAAACTCAACTTATATATGTATAACATATCCAAAAATCACAACGATCCGACGGTCGGATTAAAATTATAACTCACGCAATAGAGCTTTAAGAACACCGATTTGATTTTTTAATACCTCCAATCTGACAAAATACTGATAAAACACCACCACATTAATTCTTTCATTTATAACCACATAAAATAAATATTTTTCTATCCATCATTTATGTCCACATAAAATAAATATTTCTTTATCATATAAATCAATAATTAAATATTCACAAATAATATTACAGAATCATAATAATGGCAACCAGGCTGTTCTCAGGAAAGAGGGGGCTTTCTGATAAGGATTTCTCCTTATTGGCGCGCAATTAGGTGACCAAACCTCTCCCTGACAGAACTTTCTAAACATTTCCAATAATACTATCTAATAATATTATTCAAATAATATGAATCATTGATTTGATAATGGGAAATACTGTGCAGTGACAATTATTGAAACAACAATAATATAAAATATGAACGCAACAATTATTGAATCAATAAAATAAAATATTGAACAATAATTACTGTAATAATTATTGAGTAGTGCCTTCTTACGTAAGAATCAATAATTCAAAAATACTGTGCAATACCGTGTGCTACTGTGTAACAACGTATATTACTGTATTTTAACCATCAGGTATTCTAATAGTGTTAACGGTAACCACTACGCCATTATTTATAAAACTCAAATTTGTCGTTTTCTTCATACTACAATTATACTGTTAGGTGTCGACGTCAGGATTTTTTATTGTCCCTTTTCATTACTTGTTCTTTGGTGTTCTCATGTTAATGTGAGATTTGTTTGAAAAAACAAGTGAAAAAGGTCCGACATGTGTAATGTCGATGATTTGACTTTAAGAGTCGCTAGTTGGTGTTTTTCACTGGTTGCACAAACACAACCGAAAAAGGTTTGCACATTGACCCAGTGTTGTGACACTGCTAAACGGGTCTGTGAAATCGAGATTCATTAGGGTTCGGGGGCTTAATTATCTAGAGGGAAGGTGTTAGGCACCCCCCGACATCCGTGTTGCCACGGTGACCGCCACTTCTCAAAGAAACTGTTATATGAATGTGTGTTTGTGTGGACCAATGTGCGATTATTTGAAAGTAGTGTGAGGCCTCGTTCACACCTATATACACAAGGTTTGAATTTATAGAAAAAATTCAGTTTTAACTAAGATATAACAATGAAGTTTTGTGAAAGAGGTTTTTTAAACCCTATGCTTAATAGGAATTGAGACCTTTTCATACTTCCATTTTATTGTTAAATGTTCGGCTTGTTTGCTTTTATTTTCGAGATGCGAGGCATTTTCGAGAAAATAATATACAGCAGTATCGAACCCCTTATGGGCATGAAAGCCATCCAAGGGAATTCATACACTATAAATAATGTACAAGCTGCTTACAGCTAGAAAAAGTCCATCACGAAAACTGAATCTAGATTCAGTAGACTGAATCTGTGATCACATGATTCCTAGGCTCACATGGTACTGCAGTTTGTATGGAAAGCAGTAAGCAGTTATATATATATATATATGTGCATGATCAGCCACTACGAAGCAACTCCATGGGGGATCAGAAATGTAAATAAAGCAGTAAATGCCATCAACCGCCACGAAGTAAACTCCAGGTGGGACTTGAATATAAATAAATCTGTAAAAGCTATCAACTGCCACGAAGTGAACTCCAGGCAGGACGAAATGTAAAGAAAGTTGTAAAAGGCCACGAAGTAAACTCCAGGCCTGATAGAAATATATATATATATATATATATATATATATATATATATATATATATATATATATATGAAAGAAAATAAACGTTCCAGACATAAGTCTAGGCCCAATCGAGGCATAACTCGATAATGTTAGTCCATATAAAAATATATACATATATATAAGTAAATATATATAGACAAAAATGAAAACCGCGGACCGAAGTCTGGGCATACGCACACAACACGACTCTCAATGTGTAGAATAGTGTGTGCAAATATGAAGAGTAAGGGTTTTATAAAGTGAATGAAGGCTTACAGTGGGCTACCAATGCAGGCTTCTATAACTCTATATGGACAAACACTCAGCTCCCGCTGGTAAATTTATAACTGTATGTGGGCTAACAGGTGTTTAAAAAGAGCAAGCACTCAATATAGGGTGTGTATAAAGCAAATTGGACAGGGCTTCCTCGCCTTTTCTTTTTTTAAAATTGCTAGCCCAAGCTCTATATTTATAGAGCTGCTTGCCGCAGGTGTACCTACGGCTTCCCGGACTGCCCGGGGTTTCGCAGGTCGCATCATCTCGAAGTACGTGCACTATAATGTTCGCTGGAACTTGTAGAACATCAATCCGAGCATCCGAACGAGGTATTTACGACCTTCTTCGGACTGCTTGTGTCGAGAGTTACGCAATGACTTGGAATAGAGGTTGTACGAAGTCAGGAATAGGGGACCATGCCCATTATCTTCAAGCTTCAAATTCTATCCGGTGTGCTGTCATGCCTAATAGTCACTCAGGATTGGAACTCCTGGTTCTTGAAGGACATTTTTGTATGTATGTATGTATATAGTGTTGAGATGACGCGTAGGTGTTGAGGTAGCAAGATGACGTATGACTCCTCATTAGGGTTATCACCAATTTGAGTTGAAAGCAGACATTGCTCAGGGTTACATTTGAGATTAGACTACTGCAAGTGTTGAATACCGCAATACCATCATATAGATGCATGTCTGCCCGGTGCTAGCTCTGGGTCTGAGGTATGAGTGTCTCGACAGGAGGTCTGATTGAAGCTGATTGCATGTATTTGAAATAAACATTTCCGTAGTTATCGCCGGAACTGCAACAGCACTCCTTGGGGTTATCGCCAAGGATGAAACTCGGGGTTATCTCTAAGGTTGGAAATGATGTTCTCGGTGTGTGTTCCAGGGTTGAAATTGATACTCCCGGTGTGTGGTCCGGGGTTGAGTTTGAACTTTCGGTAGTATCCAGAATGGATGTGAACTGTCTTCCAGTGTTATCTCGGAAAGACGATTCTGCCTTCCTGTAATGTTAGTAACAGTTGTGCATAAAATTTCAAGTGTCTACAGATGCCCCTCTTTATCATATTCATACAATGCAAGGCATGGATAGGATAAAGAATCTTAGACACTTGAAATGCAACAGATAAATATGATGCTATGTGCAGCAATATGATGCAAATGTATGATGCATGATTATCAGTTAATCCTGTTGGGTTGACAATCACTGATGTCTTGGACATGCGATCCAAGTCTTCAAGGATGTTTACATTGGGGCTATCACCAAAGTCGTGAATCCTAGACACAGACTTCTACTCCATAGAGGTGCCTCTTGTGTGAAAGAGATTTGTGGGGAGAAAGCTTTGTCTGTTTGAGGATGTGTATAACATATCCCACCATCCTGTCGGAGTTACTGCCAATAATATGTATTTATCAGGGCTACCTGACCTTCGCTGATGTGTGTATCACCGAATAGATCCCTGTTGGGCAAACTGTCAAGGCTGCTTGACCTTCATTGATGTGTGTATCAATGATTGCATTGAGTTGTAACCCTTGCTGGGGAAGGTTGTCATGGATAAGTTACTTCGATGGGTTTACTTGCCACCGGCTGAAGTAACGTCAAAGTTGCTTGACCTTCATTAATTTGTGTATCAGTGGTTGAATTGAGTTGTAACCCCCGCCGGGGAGTATGTCAAGGCTGCTTGACCTTCGTTGACGCGTATATCAATGGTTGCATCGCGTTCTAACCCCCGCTGGGGATACGTGGATTTTGAAAATGTTGTGTTGTGGCCCCCACCGGGGATATGTCATCGATTCGTGACTTTGTAGTTGCAACCCCCGCCGGGGATACATCATTAGTTTGTAGCTTCATAGATTTTGCGTTGTAACCCTCGCCGGGGATACGTCAGGGCTGCCTGACGTTCATTGACAGCATCAGACCTTTGTGAGGTGTTGCCGAGCATGATTTATGAAAGCTGAGGCCACTGGTATTGTATACCTTGTATGCAGGCAACTACCAATGTGGAGCCAGAATTTGGCTCATGAAAACCAGGATTCCAGGCTATTCCGCTCAATCGCATAGCATTTTTATTCCTGACTGGGCCTTTTCAGCTTGCGGGACCTCCTTTGCAAGTCTAACTAGAGCAAACCGGAGGTGTGGGACCCAGAGAAGAGTGTCGCAGCTACACTTGCAACAGCCATAGGTGGACCTGCGGCCAAGCGTGGCTATACAAAGCCCATGGGTTGCTCTCATAAGTCATTTTCAAGCTGCGCGATGAAGGATATTTGAGAGCTCTTCTTCAGTCCTGTTGAGTTCAAGCAACTTTCTGCATATTCTGCTACCGTACAAGCGTTCTTCACTGTCCTGGTAATATATGCATGTATTCTTTTCCAGTTTCTATCCGTTGGAAAATGACTTATCACAGGAAATGCATTTAGACACATAGTAGTGAATATGCATGCTGATATGATATGATAAAAAATATTCAACATAGTAAATGTTAGTATTAAACAATGCTGAACATAATAATGTGAAAAAATTTGACTTTTGACACAGTCAAATTGGCACCTTTTACTGTCATTTCTTATCCTATTTGAGGAGAAATGAGTAAAGGTAGAAAAGTAAAACAACCCTGGTAATTAGATTACACTTATTGATTTTTTACTATGATGCATGTAGGATGTATATGACTGTTGGTAGGTGTGCTACTAAATGGCCACCTAGTCATGCCTATGTGTATGTGGATAGTCCCATTTACAAAGGGGCTATGGAAAATTTTTTCAAAAATGTAGGCATTGGGTAGTCATGCATTTTAAACTCTACTGTAAATATATGTTAAAACAATGCATGCATGCATGTAATCATAAGATGTATTTTGAAAAGCTCTAGGTAAGAATTTACCACACCCTTTCTGAGGTGATTTAGAGACTTGTTGTCTATATATTATGGATCCGGATCAGCTGAGTAGTTCCCGTAGGACCACTTCTGGTGTACTGAGGAGGGCTTCTAAAGTATCTCGACCCTGTTCTGTTAGACAGCCTCGTCGTTTAGTGGAGGTGGTGATTTGTCCTATCCGGGTTGAAGTGCCAGATGTCGAGGATGAGGAGGAGGATGTACCAGTTGAGGTTTCTGCTCCTGCTGCACGTGTTCCCCGTAGGGAGTTTCCAGGTATTCAAGTGGCGAACCCAGATCTTCTGGGTGACTTGAGTAGGCATCCTTCAGTATACCTGCACTTAAACGAGGTATGAAGTTAGATCTTAATCTTCCTTGTTTCTTATTAATGAGGAGTGAAGGGTTCTGATGTTGATCTGCATTTAATGTAGGTTCCCGGCTTTACACAGCCTTGAGGGAACTGGTTCAGCATATACTCTATGTATCAGGCCCTGCATGATGACTATAGAGAGATTTTCCATAGCTGGGGATTCGGGATGTTCTTTTCCATTCTTCCCCATCGCTGTCTCTGGGGTTACCTCAGGGCATTGTCTGAGAGGTGGTTTCACCAGTCACTCCATTTGCTGGACTGTGAGGTGATGATGACGCCGATGGATTGACAATTTATCACAGGTATGGAGTTTGGAGGGGATCCAATGCCTTGCACGATGGATATTACCCCTACTACCGTCAGATCCTTGTTAGGAGTTCTGGCAGAGGCGCTCAAAGGCAGGACTGTACGTACAGGTCCTTTGAGCATAGATACTATGAGCGACCTGTTGAGTGAGCCTATACTCAATGATGTGAGAGTCAGGGATCACATTCTTCAGCGATTGTTCCTGATAATCTTTAAGGGCTGCTTCATAGCAGATAACTCTTCTACGGTGTCCTTCACTTTTATCAGCTCCACTCGATATGTGGACCGTATAGGAGACTATGATTGGGGTTCCTACACCTTTGCCTACTTCCTCAGGGGAATGCGCATACAATCGCAGGGCTTGACTGAGGCTTGGTTAGGATTCTACCCATTTTCTGCTGGTGAGTAGTTCTCTTGTCTTTTCCAATGTACAGGTTAAGAGTGTTGACTGACAGCAGATGTTAGCCTATGTGTTGGCAGTTTTGGGCCTATAAGAGGCTTCCATGTTTACGTCCTATGAGCATGTTAGGTTTAGATACCTATCCACGAGGACGGAGATGGCATCATTCCATACTGGCGGAGGTCCCTATTGCTGAGGGTTTCACCCATTACCGCCTACAATTGGAGTTAATGACTGCGGATGTCATCATATGGTTTCCCTACTCTGGGGAGCATTTGAGTGTTGGTGTAACGCCCTGAAAATTTGGATTTTCAAGAATTTAAGTTTAAAGAATTAGTTATTAATAAAATAAATTTTTATTAATAATATTATGTGCTATATGTTTAATAATCGTTCTAGAACCTAGGATGATTATAAGTCGGGAGGATTCTGGGTACGAGCTAGACTAAACGATTAAGAATTTTAAAGACAACAAATGAAAATTTTCCGGGAAGAAAAATATTTCTGGGGAAAAAGACGAAATAGGCACTATTCAGCCAACGAAACCTAAGGGTTAGGGTTTGAATAACCTAAGCCGTTCTGAGAGTTTAGTATATCAAAATGACATTCTGTCGAAAGATTTGATGATAATATATCATGAAAACTTAAGTAAGCTGATAAAAGTTTTTCTCAAAAAACGTGCAGAAAGCGCACGAAATAAAAATAACAAAAATTACTGATTTGTACTTTTCATTCATTTAGTTACGTTATGGTAAAACGTGAAGGAAAAAGATTAATGCCAAAAAGTGTTTTTTATTTTTTCGGAAATCCGAAGAATACGTAAAAGTTAATCGGTAAAGGAAAGACGAAATATCCAAAAATATTTGTAGAATTGCAGTTTTTAAAACTTTCGGACGAAACCTGAAAGACGGAATCTCGTAACTTAAAGGCTAAGTAGACTTAAAGGCTAAGTTAACTTAACACTTGAGTAATGAATAATATGGAGGTGTGAATAGTAAGGAGGTTAGGGGTGAAATGACTATTTTGCCCTAGCTTTGGAAAATTTATAAATAGGAAGCTAGATTTCATTTAAATGAGATTTAGAAAAATCCTACACTAGAGAGAGAGAGAGAGAATTCAGATGGAGAGGGAGAAGGAAGAGCATGAGCATGATTGTTCGAATCGAACATGTTCGTGAAATGGAAAAGCTAGCAAATCGCCGGTTTTGTCTAGCAAAAGAAAAATAAAGATGAAAGGTATTGAAACCTAACTTCTATGTTAGATTTTATTTAAAGTTTTATATGTTTAAAACATAACTTAATGAAGATAAGAAGTAGATGATGTTAGGAATGATTTCATATGGTTGAAATCATGAGAAATAATGAAAATAAGAATTTGAAGTTTAGTAAATACATTTCTTAAGGAAGTATAAGATTCGTAATGAATTAGAACGATCCGAGTGAATTATGTCAATAAGTGGGTGTAATAAGTAAGGAATGATGATTTATAACATCAAATTCCAATAAAAAGTGAAATTGTAATCCAAAATATCGATTAAAATGAAGAACGAACGAAGAACACGAAGAACACGCGAAGACCACGAAGAACATTGTTGATGGACAAATTTAAAACCATCATAGGATATTTGTTGTTGATGGACAAGTTTAAAACCATTGCTTATAAGTTTGATGTATATTGCTTGGTTAGGAATGGTAGAAACGTTCATGAAGAACAGATTAAAACTTAGCTATAACGAAGTTATGGCGAAAATTTTGTAAAAGACAAACGGGAATTAGAAAGTTAGTAAATGAACCCAAACATGTAGGGTTTTATAAGAATGTAAGAGAACATAGAAAATGTGAGTCGTGGACTCAAGAATGAAGGAATTCCGAGTTCGGATGACCGAATTACGGACGAACAAACGAAGAGCGTTAAAAATACAAAATAAACAAAGGGTGAAGATTAAGCCAATTGAACGACACGTTAACTAATTCAGAATGAATTTCTATCTAAGGGGGATTGAAGTACATAAGATAAGGAATAGAATGGCTTTGGAAGGACCTCGTTCCGAGTTATAACGAATAATTTATGGGAGTGGGAAGTAAGCGTCTCAAAATGATCAAACACTTAGAGAAATTTTCTAGGGTTAGGGCTTGGCGCCGCGGCGCCAACCATGCCTTTTAAGGTGGCGCTGTAGTTCCAGACCAGGGATCCGGGTACTACAAACTCATGTCGTGGCGTGAGAGATAAAGAATAGAGTGGCGCCGCAGCGCCAGTGTAGGGAAAAAGCCAAAGAAGAGCTTTTAACTGCTCAACTCTTGGGGGAAACGTACGGGAAGATAAAGAACATAATGGTTAATAATATAACACTTTCACAAGTGAATTAAGCCTTTAGTACAGGTTGAATGAAATGGTCTAAAGAGATTAAAATATCAAGAAGAGAATAAATGTAAACATAACAAAGTTGCAAACAGTCTTAGCATACAACGAACAGTATGGCTTCGACATTGAGAAAGAGTAATGAACATGGGGTTCAGGTAATGGATAACGAAAGTAATAAGTATGATATGAATGGTATTAAGAAAGCCGTAATGAATGGCAATAAGATTAATGGAAGCCGAATGTGAGTCGAATGAGAATGTTAGAATAAATTATATGCGTTGAACACTTTAACTGACGTGAAGGTTGAGGGTATGCAAATATTTAACGTATAGAACCTACACCTCGTGTATGGTTTTATCGTAAGATGATGAAGTTCAATGATTAAACCATGAATGGTAAAAGATTAAATTAAAGACAATGACATTAACGTAACGAAGATGAGTAATGATTAACTTGAATGATCGCTCTGAGTATACAAAAGACTGTATGACTTAGACGATAAAAAGAGAATCATGAGGTGTGGAATTTAGTTGCCAGGAAGCCATAAGGAATGAGAAATTAACTTAAGGAAGATTATAGTTTAATAGTTCAAATAAGTTAAGACAAGTTAGGTTGTAGTACAATCATAACCTTTGATGGTTGACATATGGGAGCTAGGCTAAACAATTCCTTCAGAGACCGAAGGTATATACAAAACTAGTAACCGATCTAACTCACTGTTATGGGCAGTGTAGACGAGACGGGAACTTATTTGTTGGTTGTTTGTGGGAAACCACTCAGAGTACCATATGGACTACTAGCAGAGAAGCGATGTGTACTGAGTCCTAGAGAAGTTATAAGAAGAAGATACGAATGTAAAACATCAAAGCTAATGAACGTAAAAGTAAGACATCTTCGTATGTCATGAAGCCGTAGAACGGTAGTGAAAGTGGTCGCGTAAACTTAGGTTGCAAGAACGCGAATCCTATATAGTAAAGTTAAACAAACTAATGTATAAGTCAAATATACATGACTAATTAGTGTATGTGTTGTTTTTCTTATGTGATACATATGAACTGGAATGAGAAGTTCAGCGTTAGCTGTAGCTGTGCGTAAGGCAAGTTTCCTAACTTCATTCATATTTCAAATGAATGCTAGTTTCTTAAACTTCTCAGATGTTGAATTTGAGAAGTTCTGTCTATGTGCTAATGTGCGATATTTGTGTAAAGTGGTAGAACATATGAGGCCTTGTGCCACAATGTGAACACTTCAGTGTTTCTATGAGATGAACTATTTTATGATTTAACTGTTCAATAAGAGAATGATCTGTTTATACATGATTCATTATTGTTAAGTATGTGCTAATGATTCTAGCCAGACAGAATGTGTATGAAAAATGTAGAAGAATGAAAGTATTTTAAATTAAAGTGAATATTGTTTTAAAATGATAGGAATCGAGATTATTCCTATTATTCAAGCTGCTTCATAACCTTTATTCGGTTATTGAAGTCTTAAAAGAATGTTTGAATTCTTGAAGATGTTTGTTCAACTATTATGACTTGCTGAGCAATTGAATGCTCACACTTGCTTTAAATGAAAAACATTTTCAGTGAGCGATGTTAGAAGAACTTAAGGATCCCTTAAAGATCAAGATGACTGTATCCAGATGAAGTTCCATTTAGAATGTGGATGAGCGAGAAGATTGAGCGAAGACTTCTATGAAATTGAACTATAGACTAGTTTAAGAAACTGTTATGTATCCTTGGTGGCGGATAAAAGTCACTCTTGTAAGATGAAACGAATAATGTATTTATCATTATTTGTAAGGAAAAAGGTTATATGGTTTTTAGAACCTGGGATTTGTGAGTGTATGTTGTTATATTTCAGTATATAATGATGTAGGTTTGGAAGAAGATGGGATCGTGATGTACGGAATTCTGGTGTGAAGATAGACCGGATTTTGGGGCGTTACAATTGGGTTTGAGGACGGATACCTGACTGGAGTTGAGTATGTTATGTCCACTCGTAGGATTCCTCTCTTCATAGATGGAGGATAGGAGCTCTATTTAGGAGAACGTGCTATTAGGAGCACTACAGGAGAGATTCGCATGCCGATCTTGCCTCCTGCCAGGCGTTATTAGCCTGTTTCGCAGTCACCCGTCACTGATATCCCATTGTTGGGGATTAACGGTTACACATTATCAGAGGGCCCCTATACTTAGGAGATGTTCCAGCATTGGTGGTTCCCTCGTACCATTGGAGCTCAGACCTGCGCCACATAGTTTATGGGGGATATGGTTCTAGGATCCTTGATGATGACGGATTGGCTAGCCTGTGTCAGAGATCCGACTCATGTGACACAGATTGATAGTTTGACCCGTCAGTTGGACCGAGAACATTTCTTTATCCGGTATTTGGGTAGAGATCCTTCAGAGGAAGATACTTTTGATCCTTCCAGCTCTGGCGCTGGCCCCTCAGGTGACCCATATGGCTTTGCCGGTGCAGATCCTCCCTTGTATAGGCCTGACATCCCTGTAGATAGAGATCCAGCGACTTAGAAGGAGTTACATCAGATGGACAGGATCAACGATGTGGACATCGACACCATTGACTTCTTCTAATGTATATTTCTCATTATCTCTTTTGATAGGCCTCTGTTAGCTTCTGGGTAGCTTCGCCCCATTCTCGCATTATATTTTGATAGGTTTCTATTAAGATATTGGGTAGCTTTGCCCCATTTCCCTGTATTTTAGTTGTACAGAGATGTATTAGATGATGATATACTTAGAAATGTATGTTCATTTTTCCATTCCCTATATCATATTGCCATTTATTGTATCATATATGTTATTATGTTATGCATATGTATATATAACCAGAGATATTCAGCATTAACCCCTGGATGGTATTATGACATGGCCCGTACAGATGTCTTCTTCGATAGTTAACCGTATTGATCATTCCCCACCATTTTTGGTGGCATTTGGTATGCACTAATGGTATGATAGTATGTCACCACCAAACAGTGTGACTGTAGATAATTTACTGTAGCATACCATGACCTTGTTGATGTTTCAGGTTCCCGTAGGGTTCATAGATGGTATACTAGAGCATTGGGTACCAGACAGATAGGTTTTCTGATGGAATCCAATTCCAAGTAAAAAAAATAAAACTCCTTTATTAAAAGGAAACGCCAATTCTCTTTCCTATTTACAAATAAACTCCTTTATTTTGAATAATATGAAATCTTATTTCATATCTAAATAAACTCCTTTATTTAAGGAAATTAGGATTCTCTTTCCTATTCACAAATAAACTCCTTTATTTTGAATAATATGAAATCTTATTTCATACCTAAATAAACTCCTTTATTTAAGGAAATTAGGATTCTCTTTCCTATTCACAAATAAACTCTTTTATTTTGAATAATATGAAATCTTATTTCATATCTAAATAAACTCTTTTATTTAAGAAAATATGAATCCAATTTCAACTCCAATTAGTTATCATGGAATCCAATTCCAACTCTAATTAGTTAGCATGAAATTTAATTTTAAAATTAAAATAAACTCTCTTATTTTAATATTAAAATAAACCTTTTATTTTAAGATTAAAACAAACTTTTTATTTTAATTATAAAATAATTGAGAATATTATATATATATATATATATATATATATATATCACGGAATGCGAAACACGTTCCAAAACGTGATACTTGTTTTGCTGAATTCCTTTTTGAATGTCCACAATCATAACTTAATATATATAAAAAGATATATATATTAATAATATATCATATATATAATAAAAAGATCATGGGCAATATGAATCTCATGTTACTTTAATTCAACCGTAAATATCACATGAACGAATTTTGAATAAGAGGCGCCACGAATTTCGTAAATTAGTTTACGTTTTTCTTTAATTTTATACAAAAAAGTTATGCCCAATTAAATTGTTCTAAACACATATCAATATATATATATATTAAATCTAAACAATTAATAATTCGCATAAAGGTTTGGCTCTGATACCACTGTTAGGTTTGTAATATTCATGAACGCAATCAAATTGCAAAAAAATAAAGCGGAAACGTGTAAAATCAGAGTTTAAAAAATTTTACAAACCATAAGCCCAGATCACCCTTTATGCGCAATTATTAATTAAACGAAAAAGAAAGAATAAGAACCATACCCTTGAATATCCGAGCTTCCTCAGGTACAAGTTCACCTCCAATCCTTTTCGCGTTCAACTTGAATCCACCGGGTTTGGTTCCTTCCTTTGATCAACGTTAGCCACCCAAGTGTTTGGCCTCTAGAGGTGATCCACCAAGGAAGAAGAAGAATTCAAGAAGATGGGTTGTTGGCTAAACCCTAGTTTTTCTATCTCTATAGAAAAAGGCGTACTCTCCCAACTATTGGAATTACGTATTCTAATAATACGTCAACCTCTCTCTCACCCATAATAAGACTCCTCTTATTTATAGATGTGGGCAACCCATTCTTAACAATTAAGGAATTGAGTTTTATTTTAATTAATTAAACTCTTTTAATTAATTAGGCTCCTAATCTTATTAGGAATAATTAATTAACCATTTAATTAATTAAGCTCCCTAATCTTATTAGGGATAATTAATTAAACTCTTTTAATTAATTTGCCTCCTAATCCTATTAGGATATTTGAGAGTACTTTTATTAATTAATTCCCAAACTCCTTTAGGAATTAAATAATAATAATCGTAATAATAATAATAAGACTACTCTTATTAATTTATATTTAATATTTCTAAAATATTAAATAATAAATATTAAGCTATTTAATTTATTCTATCACCATAGATTAAATTAAATATACTTAACTTATTATTATGATCATGCCATTAACTTCTTAAATAATTATTCTTCCTTTTATGGTGTGACCCTTTAGGTTCTCCATATTAAACCGGTTGTGAATAAATCAATTAGAACAATTCTAATCTTATTTAAATAAATAAATTAAACTAATAATTTATTTAAATAAATAATATTTATTCTACAATAGGGATAAGCCTCCCTAGCGATCAACGACTTTTCAGATAATATAGATTTCAACATTAATCATAAAAGAACCTTTGAGTAAATAGTTACCGTACAATTCAATCCTTCCACCATACAATGTCCCAATTAAATATAAGACATAGAATTACTGTCAAGTCTTATTTTATTTAATTATATGTATTTCGACTCTTAAATGCACAACTCCAAATAATGCAAATTAGAAACTCCTTTCTAATTTCATTCTGCCTTGGCCAAGGACTACTGGGTTGTCATTTATCGAATCACATAGGACATTTCTCTTCTTTTACTAGAAGTGGTAGATTCTTTATTGATCATACATTATCTCCATGTACAACTTATTATACCCAAGCATACCCTTTGATATACCATAAGGGTATTAAGGAATAAGTCAAAGTATAACTCATCATACACAAGATACTATGATGATCTCAAGTCCAAGGATCACTTGTACTACTATCACTACAGGAATTCCTATTGACATGCAAGTAAAACTCCATTAGGTATTCCTTAGCGAGTCACGTTCAGTGAACTTATTCTCTAATAAGCACCTACATACTTGCTTTAGTGTCTCCACACAAATGATCATGAGATCAATCATCCTCATCCAATGAGCAAGCAACGTATGAACCAATCTATCCGGATTCACTAATCCCCAATTTAGTAATCCAACGACTGGGAACTATTTTAGTTTTAAGCTTTCTAAGAATTTAGATCTCATTAGAATGATCATCATCATTATTCTAAAAGCATTGCTTAAAACTATGGGTTTATCACATATTATAAAACAGCATCATGTAGATAATTAAAAGCCTTTAATAAATTAATACTTTTTATTAATAAATGAATAAGATTGTTTACAAAGTATATGTTTTATCATCAAACATGATTGGCTTGTGTGCATACTACTTTCACGGAGTTTCGTGGGTCCTGTCGTCTCGAAGTACATGTACTCGTGCACCGTAATGTCCGCTCAAACTTGCAGAACATCAAATCGAGCATCCGAACGAGGTATATACGACCTTCTTCAGACTGCTGGTGTCGAGAGTTATGCAATGACATGGAATAGCGGTTGTACGAAGTCAGGAAGAGGGGACCATGCCCATGGTCTTCAAGCTTCAAATTCTATCCGGTGTGCTGCCATGCGTAATAGTCACTCGGGATTGGAGCTCCTGGTTCTTGAAGGACATTGTTGTATGTATGTATAAAGCGTTGAGACGACGCGCATGTGTTGAGGTATCAATATGACGTATGACTCCTCATCGGGGTTATCGCCGATTTGAGTTGAAAGAAAACGTTGCTTAGGGTTACATCTAAGATTGCACTGCTGCAAGTGTTGAATGCCGCAATAGCATCTTATGGAAGCCTGTCTGCCCGGTGTTAGCTCCGGGTCTAAGGTATGAGTACCTCGACAGGAAGTCTGATTGAAGCTGATCGCATGTATTTGAAACAAACATTTCCGGAGTTATCGCCGGAACTGTAACAGCATTCCTTGGGGTTATCTCCAAGGATGAAACTCGGGGTTATCTCCGAGGTTGGAAATGATGTTCCTGGTGTGTGTTATGGGGTTGAGATTGATACTCCCGGTGTGTGGTCCAGGGTTGAGTTTGAACTTCCGGTAGTATCCGAAATGGATGTGAACTGTCTTCCAGGGTTATCTCGGAAAGACGATTCTGCCCTCCTATAATATTAGTAACAGTTGTGCAGAAAATTTTGAGTGTCTACATTAGGGGCCCACAAATGGTTGTGCCATCGTACGAATATTCTCCGACAACAAGAATATTCCACGACCAAATGAATATTCCCTAATAGAAATGAGTATTTTATAATCACTTGCGTATTTTGAAAATTTTATATATATCCCACAACTATAACATTATATTAAATTCACTCCATAATATTCAAAATTGATATTTATAGAAAATTCATCTTTATTCATAAAAGTTGGGGTCTTACATTCGTGTTTTCGTCTTGCGGAATTTGTCCGACAGTTTTAAACTACGATTCTCGGAATCCAAATATTTTTGGATATTTCGTCTTTCCTCTACCGATTAACTTTTACGTAACCCTTGTATCTCAAAAAAACTAAAAAAACATTTCCACGATAAACGTTTTCCTTCACATTTTCCCCTAACGTAGTTAAACGAGTGAAAAGTACATAATAGTACATTTCGTCGTTTTTATTTCATCAGATTTCTGAATGTTTTTTGAGAAAAACTTTTATTACTTTACTTAACTTTTCACAACATATTATCGTCAAATCTTTAGATGGAAAGTCATTTTGACATACCGAACTCTCAGAAAGGCTTAGGTTATTCAAACCCTAACCCTTAGGGTTTTGTTGGGTGAATAGTGCCTATTTCATCTTTTTTCCCAAAAATATTTTTTTCCCGGAATTTTTTTATTTTCATCTTGAAAATTCTTACTCATTCAGTCTAGCTCGTAGCCAGAATCCTCTCGATTAATAATCATCCAAGGTTCTAGAATGATTAATAAACACATCATAGAATTGTATTAATAAAAATTCATTTTATTAATAACTAATTCTTTAAATCTTAAATTCTGGACAATCCAATTTTCCGGATTATAACATTCTTCCTCCCTTATAAATATTCCATCCTCGGAATTTCTTAGAACCACACCCATACCCGGGTCATCACATTCACCCCTTCTTCATAGAATTTCGTCCTCAAAATTTTATCTTACTCATCTTCTCAACTTCTCTTCAAAGAGGTTCTTATCTTTCATACATTTCCTACCCTTCATAGCTTATCAAGAATCATGAAGTGAAAGGAATAAATAGGAATATAAGGATTCCTTTAAAATATTTCATACTTTTACTGAGGGTTCAAATTGACCATGAACTCTTACTAGTTTTAACAGCATTTCACCGTAAACCCTTCTTACACGGTCAGTTTACAATCACAAAGAAGGTAAACTATTTCTTCTATACGTAGGCGATCAACCCATCGTATAACCCCATTTTAGGGTATGTTCACCTCAAACTTAATCATTAGATTCTGCACCAAAACAATTTGGTTCGGCATAACTCTTTAAAGAAAGCTCGATTTTCTTTTAATCATGACATACCATTCGTCTTAGCCAAATCAAGTAGCTTAGACCATGCAAATAAATTGGACATCAACTTGAAACATTCGTCTAGTCAAATTAATTGACATCGACTACTTCTTTAAATTCTTTCACAATACATCAAAACATTTTATGACGTCATGATAACGTACTTTTCATAGTACATTGAGGACTTCGTCAGTTTATGACTTCATCATTATACACCATACCATAGCTAGTTGTTGATCGTAAGATCACTTCCAACACTAGGTTCAGTTGCATTAATAACTCCATCCTTTTACCATCTTTGCATCAAATGCACTGATGATATAAAATTCATTTTGACATTTCAAATCAATTTATATCTAGCTGAAATAATTAGCATAGACATACCAAGAATAGTTCTTTTAAAATCCATTGGTTCCAAAAGTTGAACCAATTCTTTCCTTTTCAAAACGCGCACATTAACACGATTTCAAGAAACTTCGAAATCTAGCATAGCTAGATGACTTAGAATATCTTATTCTCGATCTTTCTTCATTGTCTTACTTATGACAATACTTAATCTTCTCTAGCACCTTCAATGCCAAGTCTACTAAAAATAACTCGTTTTCAGTCTACACATTCCTATACCTTAGTACAATCCATCAACTTACCACACATTATGAGTTCAGAAACTTTCCACAATAATATGAATTTAAGAACTATCCCAGTCAGACCATAGACGTCCATTCGCTGAGAAGTTCAAAAACATACCATTTAATTATGAGTCACGAACTTACCCTAAGTATGAGTTTCAAGAACTTGCACCTACTTTATCGTTCTCTACCTATCAAGTATATACATGAGAAAAGATTCACCTTCTCCTCATATACATCTTGATAGCGCGACCAATTCCAATGATTTTCACTATAATAAATTGAGTGGTTGTTACACCGAAGCACAAACCTCTGCCCATACAAAGATTCATACAACTCAGCTATCACATGAGTCCTCAATTGAAATCTTACAACTTCTAACTTTCTCTTTACTTAATACGAATTTTCTTTAATTCGTATGCTATCCTTTACAACTCAATTTGAGTTCTTCTTTTCATACTACTTCGTAGTACCATTCATTCATAGCATTAGCTATGAATCATTCATCGTTTAACAGCTCGTCTGTTACTACGATTTACTATGATCACGTGGTGATCTTCTTATTCTTCTCTCTACGATTATAGTCTTAGGTACTCATACCTAAGATTTATAACCTATCATCTCTGATACCAATCTATAACGCCCCGAAATCCGATCTATTTTCACATCCAAATTCCGTACGTCACGATCCCATCTTCTTCCAAACATACATCATTATATAGCTAAATATAACAACATACATCCTCAAATCCAAGGTTCTAAAACTTTATAATCTCTTCCATTCCAAATAATGATAATTAAATTATTCTTTACATCTTGTACAAGTGACTTTTATCCTCCACCAAGGATACATATTCATTAATTAAACTATTCTATAGTTTAATTCTATCATTCTATATTATAAGTCTTCGCTTGATCTTCATGCTCATTCATGTAATGAATGACACTTCGTCTGGATACCGATCAACTCGATCTTTATTGGATCCTTAAATTCTTTTAACATCGTTCACTGAAAATGTTTTTATTTAAAGTAAGTGTGAGCATTCAATTGCCCAACAAGTCATAACAGTTGAACAAACAACTTTAAGAATTTAAACATTCTTTTAAGACTTTAATAACCGAACAAAGGTTAT
This sequence comes from Panax japonicus, assembly GCA_020205505.1. NCBI lineage: Eukaryota > Viridiplantae > Streptophyta > Magnoliopsida > Apiales > Araliaceae > Panax > Panax japonicus. The sequence goes on from CM035102.1 coordinate 26,001,164, forward strand.
GAAGCAACTTGAATAATAGGAATAATCTCAATTCCTATCATTTTAAAACGTTAGTCACATTAACTTTGAAATACTTTCATTCTCTACTCTCTTTCATACACATTCTATCTGGCTAGAATCAATAGCACAGACTTAACAATAACGATTCATGTATAAACAGAACATTCTCTTATTGAAGAGTTAAATCACATAACATTTCATCTCATAGAAACACCGAAGTGTTCAAATTATGGCACAAGGCCTCATATATTCTAACTCCTTGTACAAATGTCACATATTTGTACATAGACAGAACTTCTCAAGTTCAACATCTGAGAAGTTTTAGAAACTAGCATTCATTTAAAATATGAATGAAGTTAGGAAACTTGCCTTACGCACATCTACAACTTATAGTTTACACTGAACTACTCATTCAAATTCCAATGTAGCACATAAAGAAATAACACATACACCAATTAGTCATATACTTGACTTCCATATTGGTTTACTTAACTTTACTTCTTAAGTTTCACGTTCCTTCAATCTAAGTTTATGTGACTAACTTCCTTTACCGGTTTACGGCTTCATGACATACGGAGATGTCTCACTCAATACATTCATCATCTTTGATGATTTACATTCTTATCTTCTTCTTATAACTTTTCTAGGACTCAGTACACATCGCGTCTCTGCTAGTATTCCATATGGTACTCTAAGTGGTTTCCCACAAACAACTAACAAACAAGTTCCCGTATCATCTACACTGCCCATAATAGTGAGTTCGATCGGTTGCTAGTTTCGTATATACCTTCACTCTCTAAAGGAATTGTTTAGCTCAGCTCCCATATGTCAACCATCAAAGGTTACTATTGTACCACAACCTAATTTATCTTAACTTATCCGAACTATTAAACTATAATGTTTGTTAAGTCATTCCTTATGGCTTTCTGGCAACTAAATGTCATACCTCAGGATTCATTCTTTATCGTCTAAGATATACAGTCTTTTGTATACTCAGAAGGATCATTAAATATTCATTCTACGCATTTATAGCGTTAAGAATTTTATGTAACCCTATTCTTATCTTACAATGTCCGATTAATTTGACTCGGAACATCATCAAAGTTATAAACATGAACTCGACTTGATTACGTTATACATACTTGTCTTTAATTCAGCTTCTTCACCTTTCACAGGTTTAATCATTGATCTTCATTAACTTACGATCAAACCATACAAGGGTGTAGATTCTACCCGTTTAATATTCGCGTACACTTAACCTTCACGTCGGTTCAAGTGTTCAACACTTATATTCCATTCTAACATTCTCATCCGACTCACATTCGGCTTTCATTAATCTTCTTACCGATCGCTACGGATTTCTTGATAATTCATATCTTACTTACTACCTTCGTCAACGTCTAAGTCATACAACCAATGTATACTTAGAACATTCGCCCGACGTGAATACGATTCACGAGGATCGTTTACGTATTCAATGTTTACGTTGTTCATCCCTTAAACTCTCATTCAACCTTTACCTAAGGTTTTAATCTCTTTCATTCATTACTCATCACCTGAACCCCTTGTTCAATATTCTTTCTTAATGTCAAAGGCATACTGTTCGTTGTATGCTAAGATTGATAGTTCATCGCAACAACGTTACATTCACAGCATCTATACGCTTTACATTCATCTCTCATTACCACGTCATAACATCAAAATATTATACATTACCATCATCACTCAATGTCTAAGGAATCACAATCATATCAATCCCCCACATTCATTTCATTGCGACTACGGTCCCCGGATATCGGTTTCGTAACTTGCGTCTACATTCTTTGTCTTTTAATCTCGTTTAATCTTTTTGTTCAACCTTAATCAAAGGTTTAATACACTTGAGTAAGTGCTACATTAGTTGAAGTATATGTTCATATTTCTTTCTTGCACATCCCCCAGTAATTGAGCAGTTAAAAGCTCATCACTAGGCACTGACTTGTACAGGCACTGCGGCGCCGTGCCCCTTTCTTTACCTCCCACTGCAGCGCCACTCTACAGTGGCAAACTACCGAGGCTGGCGTTGTGGCGCCACTCTCTTCTCTATTTCTCGTGCCACGGAACCACTAAGCAGTAGTTGATGGCTCGGGCCTCGCACTGCAGCTCTGCCTCCCAAAGCTTGACCTGCGCTGCGGCGCCGAGCATAAAACCTTGAAAATTTTTCTAAGTCTTAGAAATTGCTTAAGACGCTTACTTCCCGATTCCATAACTTATTCATTATAACTTGGAACGAGATCGTTCCAAAGCCATTCTCTTCCTTATCTTACGCACTTCAATTACCCATGAACAAAACTTCATTCTGAATCCGTTAACATTCCATTCAATTGGCTTAATCTTTGCTCTTCATTCATTTTACGTTTTTAACGCTCTTCGTTTGTTGGTCCGTAATTCGCTCATCCGAACTAAGAATTCATTCGTTCTTGAGTCCACGACTCACGTTTTATACGTTATCTTACATTCTTATGAAGCCCTAGATGTTCGGGTTCATTTACTAAGTTTCTAATTTTCGTTCTTCTTTAACGAAATTTTCACCATAACTTCGTTATAGCTCAGTTTTAATCTGTTCTTCATGAACGTTTCTAACGTTCCTAACCAAGAAATAAGAAACTAACTTATACACGATGATTTTAAACTTGTCCATCAACAACAATTATCCTACGATGGTTTTAAATTTGTCCATCAACAATGTTCTTCGTGTGTTCTTCGCGTTCTTCGTTCGTTCTTCATTTTTAATCGATATTTTGATTACTATTTTACTTTTTCTTGGAATTTGATGTTATAAAACACCATTCCTTACTTAATTCACCTACTCATTCATATAATTCACTCGAATCGTTCTAATTCATTACGAATCTTACAAGTCCTTAAGAAATTTATAAATTAAATTTCTACTTTCTTATTTCTTCTTTTCTCATAATTTCAACCATATGAAATCATTTCTAACATCTTCTACTCCTTATTCTCATTAAGCTATGTTTTTAACATATAAACTTAAAGAAAAATATCTAGAAGTTAGGTTTTCTGATTACCTTTCTTCTTTAATCTCCTTCCGTCGGACAAAGTTTGCTACTGAGCAAGCTTTTCCTCTTCCTTTTCCTTCTCTTTCTCATCTGAAATCTCTCTCTCTCTCTCTCTCTCTTAAAAGTTGTAGGATTTTCAAAATCCTAAACAAATGAGTTAAGCTTCCTATTTATAGAAAACCAAGACTACAGATATTTTAGTCATTTCGCCCCAATCTCCTTACTATTCACACCTCCTCAATAGACCTTCTTACTATTCACGAAGCTTCCCTTGGAAACTTCGTGCTTCCGTCTTGCGGAATTCGTTCGATAGTTCAAAAACTATGATTCTCGGAATCCAAATATTTTTGAATATTTCGTCTTTCCTTTACCGATTAACTTTTACGTAATCCTCGGATCTCTGAAAAACTGAAAAAACACTTTTCCACGATAAGTGTTTTCCTTCGCGTTTTTCCCTAACGTAGTTAAACGAGTGAAAAGTACATAACAATACTTTTCATCATTTTTATTTCATCTGATTTCTGCACGATTTTTGAGAAAAACTTTTATCGGCTTACTAAACTTTTCACGATATATTATCGTCAAATCTTTCGACGAAATGTCATTTCGACATACCAAACTCTCGAAAAGGCTTAGGTTATTCAAACCCTAACCCTTAGGGTTTTGTTGGGTGAATAGTGTCTATTTCATCTTTTTCCCCAGAAATATTTTGTTCCCGAATTTTTTTTATTTTCGTCTTGAAAATTTTTACTCGTTCAGTCTAGCTCGTAGTCAGAATCTTCCCGATTAATAAGCATCCTAGGTTCTAGAATGATTAATAAACACATATCATAGAATAGTATTAATAAAAATTCATTTTATTAATAACTAATTCTTTAAATCTTAAATTCTCGACAATCCGATTTTCCGGGTTGTCACAACATTAGAGTGAACAACGAATGCTGAACAACGGTGAACTTGGTCTACAAATCAAAAATAGAAAACAAGTTCGAATCAAATATTCGAGGGTCTTAAGACCACGAATTATGTCCCCGGTACTTAGGTATTATTACCCAACCTTAACAGTCATTTAGACTGTACAGACCCTTCTTAACGTACTTAGGGGGATCAGCCCTTTGTACCATGTTTTGTGCACAAACATCTAAATGTTATACGTACATTATCCCCTATGTTAGGGTTGTTCGCCTCAGTTTGAATTTAGAATTTTCGCACTAAAGAGAGTTTAGTTTGGAACTAGCTTATCATTGGTTCTATAATTTTAGAACACTATTTATTTATAGATTAGTTCAATCAACACGAGTTTGCTTGCTACTCGAAGATTTAGTATAATAAAATAGAATTGAATAAGGTTATTTAAGTTAAAGATGGAATAACATCAATGTACAATTGAATAGACATAGTATAAGTACTACATTCAAAAGAGTTAGAACAATCTCATTTGAATCATTGAATTTAAACAGTATATGCTTTAAATAACAATATCAAGAATTAGGAAAGTGAAACTCGCTCAGTGTAACGAACTATATTACAAGAGATTGTACAATCATACCCAAGATATATTAGGCTTGCTCAAATTTAACATAGAATTTAGGAACTTGTACAATGATAATTTAGGAATAGAAAGCTTGCTTGACATAAAAGATAACTTAGCTATGAAACTTGCATTTTCGTTAATAAAAATAATGTAGTTAGGGAACTTACTCAATAAAAGTTTAGGACAAGGGACTTGCCTTGTATGTAAGCTACACAAGTATAATAATGTTCGCCAATTACCATACACATATCATTGAAATCACAATAACGATTAGTTGTATCAACATTAGCTTTATGGGTTTAACCCACCATTTAAGTCATACCCTTAACTTAACTTCTAACCATGTTGGTTAACCATTTTAGCGAATCTGAAATCTCACTATAAACTAAAATAAACCTTATCATTCATCTCTAACTTTTGTAAACACCAATTTTTGTTCATTACATAACTTAATTAAATGATCACTTAAAATCTTCACACTTTATATTACATCACATAACAATATGTTATTGTAGTCCACGTTATATTTTAACATCATTATCATACATGCCAAACTAGATTAAGTACTTGTATTACAACCCACAAATAAATAGAACTCATTGCCCCTAGGCTCAGGGCATGGCGCACCTGCGCTACCCCAGGCCTTGGCACCGGTGCAGCTGCTCTGGTGCTCGACTTCAGAAAACCATACGGTGCAGCTGTGCCGTACACAGACAGAAACTGCAGCTGCAACTCTGTTACATGACTGACTCCAAAAATCAATCCATTTCCACAAAATTCACAAAGATTAGCATCTAAAACTTTGTAATAACATGTATAAGAATGATATTCATCATTCTAACTACATAAATATTACATATACTCAATTTTGAAGATTCAAAACCACAATTTTCCCAATTTCTTCATTTTTTACACTTTTAGCGAATTTGATCACCACGACTTCGTTTCTTAACTAATTGACATGATTGAAACTACGTTGTTTTCGTTTCATGCCCTATTAACATAATCCAACATCAATTTACAGATTATAACACATATTGAACATGAAAATTTGTACTTTCTTAAGCCAATTTTCATATATATAACACTGTTTTTAAAATCTTCTACTACAAACCCAATTTCATGTATTTAATCATCAAATAGCACTCACATATAATGATTGACAGATTATAAATCATACATACATGTATATGTATCAATCCAACATAACAATCAATATAAATTTCAAAAATAAAAGTTAAAATTAGAGTAAGTTATACCTTATTCTTTGATTGTATGTTACAAAAGATGGTGACCCTCTCATTCCTTTTGACAATCTCAGAAACTCTGAATCACTGTGTTTTTGTGACACCCCCAAATCTAGGTACTTCATTCTTACAAGATTTGGTGTTCACTATCCATTCATTCATATATATCTACCCAAATATGATAAAATTTAATCATAAATCCTCCATTTAAATAGGGTTACATCATTAATCAAAAAGTCTTCCCGGGTTGTCTAACCTTAAACATCATTCAACTGCGAAAATAAAATTATTACAGCACATCATTAAACAAAAGTCTATCATCATAACAATAAAATAAAATTATAAGTCTTCATCACTTGCACATTTTTCCCTTTTCTTTGCTAGTTGTAGGTTCATCTACCTTCTCAACTTTAGCTCCAACAATAATATTTAAGCAAGAGTGAGCAAAACAAATGCTCACTAGATATAGCAATGAATCAACAAGATAATAATAACTGCCAATGAATAGGCTCATCAAAATTGAATAGTACTCTATCAATGATAACCAAAGACAGGAATCAAAATATGGAATATATATATATATATATATATATATATATATATATATATATATATATATATATGAGGGTCATAAGACTACAAACTATGTCCACAGTTGTAAGTAATCATTCAACTTCAACTTTAACAGTCATAAGACTATAAGGACTCCTCATACTTAGAGGGATCAGTCCTTCGTACAATGTATAATGCACAAATATTTCAACGCTAAGCGTAAATTATCCCCTAATAATAGGGTTGTTCATCTCAATATTTAGAGTACAAGTCCGCACCAAAGTAAGTTTGATTTGGATAAATTTTAAGGGTAATTTAGAATTCAACGATCATCAACTAAGGATTAGTTGAATACAATATTGATAACGTCATGCTATGGAATAATTATAACTGAATCGACATTATAAATTAAGATCATGCTTTAAGAATAAACTAATAGCATAAATATCGAATAATCATCACGTACCTTACTTGAACAATATTAAGCCAAGGTTATTTAGAATTGAGTACTAGCATTCATAACAAATAGTAATTTAAACGATAAAACTTGTTCAACATTAGTATATCAGAATATGTAAACTTGCATGCTAGTTAATAAGTTAAAGACAAGAATAATTTGTTCATTATCATATTAAGATTTAGAAATCTTGCTCAATCGTAAGAATAAACTTGCACAATGTAATAAATGAACTAGCTCAACGAAAGTGTAGAATTAGAAAACTTGCATCAATTATAAAAGTGGAATTAAAGAGCTTGCTCAATGTAAAAAGATAAGTTTGGAAACTTGCCTCGAGCGTAAGCTATAATATTAAACTCACGTTCACCTAAACATAGGTTTAGAACCACATTCTATTAGATATACTAACATTCACGTTCCAACATAACACATATTTCTAGTTAGATTTGTTATTTTAGTTCAAGTCTTTCTTGACCATATATATTTCAGAAACTACATTTCAAAAACTCCAAGTGTTAACTTCACAACACTTATTTACCATTCATTGTGTTCACTAAGTTCTAACACAACACGTTGATAACTTATAATTCATTTTACAAAGTTGAAATTATCAATGACATGACACGGTACTGAATTAACCTCCTTGTTACATGTTTGACATCTTAACACAACCTTAGACCACGCTATAGTGGTATTTCAAGGTCTGTAGTAGCAGTAGAACTAACTGTCTCAAAACTGGGTATGGCGCAACTGCGCGATACACAGGCCTGGGACTGGCACAACTTCGTCGGCGCAGCTACGCAGTTTTTATCCTTGGCACCAGCGCAGCTGCGCTGGTGTACAGATAGAGGCAAAAATGGCTATGAACAGTAGCCGACTTTAGCTCAACAAACACGAATATCACCCACTAAACAGTAATATTAACACAAACAATTGATATAAAACTATCATAAACATGTTTGCCAACATATTCCTCAACATAGAACAATTTAACAACAATTATACTAGTTTAATTTCTCAAATTTCACATTTTCATATAAAACTCAATTTTTTGACATTCATCCCAAAAATCAACACTGTGATTTTAATTCTTCACCAAATCACTTCATTCAAAGTACATTATCTTCGTTTCTTAACGAACTGGCATGAACAAGACTCAATTTACAGTTTAGCATATGAATTGACCATAAAAATTAGTACTTACATAAGCCATATGAGAAAATGTTCATAACAACATACATTGTATTTATCTTTCCTACTTTTAACTGTAATTAGCATACAAATTCTTTATTTAAACATAAACTCTAATCATCATTAACACAGATAATCACCATAATCAGTTGTATAACAACATTTGGAAAGAAATAGAATTCACAAAACTTGAAATTTTATGCCGTAAATTCATATATATATATATATAATATTAAAGATATGAACAATACCTTTGATAATTCTTGCTAATCAACTGAAGTTGTTGTCAATTTCCTAGGTTTCCTCTCAATCTCTCTCAATTCTCTCTATCTCTGTATTCTTACGCTTTTCTTTCTTTGGCTCAGTCTTAGACCACATACGTAAACAAACAAGTATGAGCAAACAAAAAAAAATGATATGGCCTTAATAATCCTAATAACTATTATCAGTTACCAAAATAACGTATAGATTATAATTATATTTTATTTATTATTTTAATTTATTTTATTTATATTATTTAAATTCAAAAATTAATAATCCAAAAGCCATAAGACTTTGTTTGGCAAAACCTTTTAAATATTAAAGACTTAATATTTTAAGCCTTGTTTGGTTTAAATCAATTTAAAACTACTTTAATTATTTTAATAAACAATTTAATTTATCATTTATAATCACATATTATTTATTTGGATTTCCATATCCAACATCAATCAAATAAATTAATCACATACTATATTTTAAATAAATATTCCACTTTAACAAATATCACAAAATTATAATTTCATTATAATTTTATCTGATAATTTAACATATTAATTAACAATATAATACCTCATGTTAAATTACAACTCTTTAAATTATAATTTAATTTAGAATATTATCTAATAATTTTATATTCATAAATATTTACTAACAACCATCACATCAATAAAATATTTATTCAAAAATAAATACCTCAAATAAATATTTATATAATTTAATAAATATTTAAAATTACAATTTAAAATTCCGAATTGTTACAGTTTTCTCTCTTGCTCTCTCTCTCCAAACTCTCTGTGTTTCTTCTTCTCACCCAACTCAGCACTAGCCTTAGAAAAAGAACATGTAACATATAAACTGATATGGCCTCTCACCCACGTACGTCGGGTAAGAACGAAAAAGGTTGCGTCAGTTAAAAATTAGCTGAAGACCACAAGGCCTTCTTTGGCTACCACAAATCCCCCCTACTAGATTATTTCAATAATATTTATATTATATAGTTTTTATTTGTCACATATGTAACCCATTTAATTAGCTTACACTTATAATTATAATAATTATAATTTTTTTATTATAATTATACTTATGATTAATAAATAATTATATATCTAATTTAATTAATAAATTAGACTTAAACATTACTTTATTTAATTTACTTATTTTTTTTAAATATTAAACGATTCCTTTAATTTAATTATTTCATTAAATTAAATCTTCAAATAAAACTATCATTATTCAATTTAATTAAAATTAATCAATTTAGTTACTAAATTCTTGCACCACAATTCCATCAACTATTTATTTTTTTTCAATAAATAAATTATTTAAAATATTTATTTAATGCAATAAATATTTAAATTAAATAAAAAATTCCTCGATCGTTACATAATCAGAGAAGGGAGGGAATTCAATTTAAAGCTTCAAGGAGGTATAATTTCTGTTTTTGTTCTTAGTTTGAGTTTTGTCTAAATTCTTATAATTTCAGAAATTCTCTGTTAATTGATGTAGAATAGCATGCCATTGTGTTGTCTGGGTTTGTTTGCATGTCTAGGAGCTGTATAGTTGGTTTGGATTCAGGTTTGATGTTGGAGCTCTGCAGAAACAAAGCCTTTATTTTTCATTCTGTTCGAAGTGACGCGGCCGCGCCGGCTGCTAGTCCTGTGTATTGATAGGAAGGGTTATGAGATATAGAGTAAAGTTTACATTACAACTACTATGCATTGTTATGTGACTAATAGTTGATGTGCATTATTATATAATTGTGTAGGGCACGTGAAGTGCAGATAACTATAAGTTGTTAAACTATTATTGGTAAACAACGATCAAGGCAAGTCTTTCAGTTCCTATTTGCTATATGAACTTGATAATGAATTGTTTTAAATTATTGTTGCAAAGAGCATGATGTGTTATATATATATATATATATATATATATATATATATATATATATATATATATTGAAAGTATGAAACGTTAAAGTCAATTTATGACTACATTGATTGAATAATGAATGTAGATTGAGTAAGGAACTCAATCTTTATAATTTTTATATGAACTGCAGCATGTATGTTATGTTAGTCCAATGTTTATTAGATGTATATTGAGCATGTTATTATGTGATATGTGATGCATGAAAGCTGTTAGATTTTGCTGGGCTGTCGAGCTCAACCTTGCAAATAACCACTTTTACAGGTTAAAGATTCAAGGTAAAGTTATGTGCTACTTGAAATACAGGAATCAGATGGGATACTTGAAGATTTATACACTTTGGCTGAGTTATTATTATTTGAACCATGTTTAAGGTTCTGAATAATGTAGGATGTTTAATAGATGTTGAGTTATAACGTTTATGTTTTGTTTGTTGTATGAAAGAGTATTAAACCTAGATGTAAGTTTTATTTATTAACTCTGATAAGGTGAGTAATAAGCTAAGTACAGTTCAAAGGTAGGTAAAGATAAAGGTTTTGAGAAATAATAAACTATAAAGTTTGAGTTATCTGATATGTAAAGGTTATAGGATTGAAATATAAGATTCTTTATAATAACATTGATGAAGCGAATCATAAAATAACTTAATTCAGAGATGTGTATATAATAAAGGTTTTGATTCAGGGAATTGAAGTAAGAAGAGAGAAAAGTTTAATTTTTCCACATTTTATTATGTTTAACATCAAATAATGATGTAAAATCAGAAGTAAGACGTATTATTAACAACCGGAGTTGATATTTGAATTGTATGAATTTTGCGGTCATTATAACGACCTAATAAACCGAAGTTAGGCCCTTGGTGACGCCAACATCTAACATCTGTAGGTATAATTAATTTATGACATTGTGAAAAAAATAGTAGGACTTTTTTTATAAACTATAAAAAAGTAATCAAAATAAATGTTATTACGCCAAAACAAAATTAACTCACTAGCTGGTGAAGATGACTTGCCCTGGGAGCCATCGCTCGATCCTTTACGGCCGCCACCATGACGACATCCATGTCTAGGCATAACTATACTACTAAAATAACAAACAATATCTTATTAAATTGTAGTTAATTTATTCTAATAATCATTTTTATTAGTAAAATATTTGCAAAACAACAATTAGTTAAGACTTAGTACATCGTCAAACCCATTAGAATCAAAATCATTTTCATCATCTAATTTTGTCTCTTCCTCTTTGCATATCAATTTTTTCGTCCGTATCTGTAACGAATGTGATTTTTATAATTAATTAAAATCTTTATTTGAGTTAGATAAATATTTTAGTTGATTTATTTATTGAATAATAAATATTTGATGTTGGTTGTTATGGCTTAATTTAATTAAGCGTTATAATTTGATAGATAGTTTTATAATTGATGTGCATTTTATTATTAAAGTTTAATTGATTGTACTAATAAAATAACTTTAAATTATTTAAGTGTGACATTAGAAATATGTTATATGTCATAGTAAAGTAATAATATTATATAATGAATAGCCTAACCATTATGTTGCTTAACTAATGATGAAAAAATGAGGTTATGCTACTAAGATGGCTTAATGTGATATTAGTCATGCATGTAAGAGTTTTGTAACATAAGCCTTATATTATTAGTGGGGGTTACTATTATATTAATTATTAACATAACTATTACCCAAATGAGGAGTTACACAAGAAGAAATTCTAGAGTTTTTTTAGAGCAAGAGTCTTGGTGGACTAGAGAAATAGAGAAATTGAGAGAGATAGAGAGAAATAAAGGAATTGAGAGGAGCTAGAAGAAGAAGAAAAAGCTAGAAGAAGGTAACTTCTAAACCGTTGTTTAATCTTTAATTTCATTTGGGTAGATTTATGTTCTAGGGTAGTAGATCATGCCTAATCTTGTTTGTATTGGTTTAATCTTGGATTATCAAGAATCAAAAAAGAGGATTCAAGAAAGAAAATGAAATGGAAAGAAATTTTGAAGAACAAAATTCGTAGGTTTTGAGTAATTGTGGACAGATCTTGTGAAATTCATATCTCTTTGGGTATAATGAGTTAGAAAGTGAACCTTATATCAAATCAAAGTTATGGAAGTAGGCTATATTCTGAAAGTGGAATCACATGAAAACTCCTTGTAGATTTCTTGCAGTGTCTATTTTAGTAAGGATGGTCCGAAGGGAAACAATCTGCCCAGAAAATCAAAATTGTTACGGTTTTTGACTTTAAAAAATTCATATAAATTCGTGTGTTTTGAATATGAAGAACTTTAAAGTGAAAAGTTCTAGATATGGAAGTTTACTAGCTAGACTCGTGAGATTGAGCCATTTTATGGACCGGATCATGTCTTAAATAAATTGTTTAGTAAGGCTGTCCAAAAAATAAAATTTTCTAAAGTAGTTGATGAATTGCAGAATCTGTTTTAGATGGACAAGGGTCTGACTTTAAGGCCTAGATGAGGTTGTAGTACACTGAGTAAGGGTTAATTCTATATAAGAAGGAACAAAAACGAAATGTAACGAATGAGTTACGTTAAAAATAAAAACAACGTTTTGTTAAAGAAATTGTGAAGATGAGTTTTATAATTCTGTTTGAATTAAGATTTTGGGTGATGATATATTCTGATGATTAACAATATGTTTTGACATATGTAATGAGTATAGATATGTGTTATTATATTCTATGCATAATTAACCATTTAAGATCAAGAGTTGAGATAAGTTAATGTATGCACATAACGTGCTCGATAAAATGCCTAAGAATTTTAGTGTTTCTAAACTTTGGTATACAAAGTGTCTAACTAATGGCTAATATTGGATGTTATGTGCATCTGAGTATAAAAAGATGATAATACAAGAATAATAATGGAAAGAAATCGAATAGGGAAATTTTTTATTTTTGAAGGAAAATTAAGCATGTAAACAATGTGTTGAATATGCATTTTTGAAACCAAATTGGTATAATAAAATGATGTGATATACGCACATTAAACTACAAGTGCGATAGTCTAGCATGTGCGGTGATGAAAATGAAAATAAAACCGAGTTGCATATAAAACACAGTTAGATGTCTATAAAGACATTATAAAGGATAATAAGATAAATTAAGGTCTTAGAATATATTTGACCATGAGATCGAGTATTGATTTTTTTTATTATCAATCTCGCATACAGTGTAGGTTATGCAAGGACGCGAATTATCAGCATGTTGGTAAAACGCCGGTAAAGGCAAGTCTTTCAGTTCCTATTTGCTATGTGAATTTGATTGTTTTAAATCTTTATTGCAAAGAGCATGATGTGTTATATATATGTTGAATGTATGAAATGTTAAAGTGAACTTATGACTACGTTGATTGAGTAAAGCATGTTGATTGAGTAAGGAACTCAATCTTTATACTTGTTATATGAACTATAACATGTATGTTATGTTAGTCCAATGTTTATGAGATATATGTTGAGCATGTTATTATGTGCTACGTGATGCATAAAAACTGTTAGATTTTGCTGGGCTGTCGAGCTCAACCTTGCAAATAACCATTTTTGCAGGTTAAGGATTGAAGGTAACACTATGTGCTACTTGAATGACGTGGATCAGAAATAATACATGAAGATTAATATTTTAACTAAAGTTGTTATTTCTTTATACCATGATTAAGATTCATGAGATGTACTAAATATTTTATGATATATAGTTTTATGTTGAGTTGTATAGATAAAGTTAGAGTTATATGATATGTAAAGGTTATCGGATTAAAATGTAAAATTTTATATAATAACAGTGATAAAGTGAATCATAAAATAAGATTGATTCAAAGACATGTATATGATAAAGGTTTTGATTCAGGGAATTAAAGTAGAAAGACATAAAAATTTAAATTATTCCGCATTTTATAAAGTTTAACATCGAATAATGATGTAAAATCAGAAGGTAGATGTGTTATTAACGACCAAAGTTGAGAATTATATTGTATGAATTTTGGGGTCGTTACAAGTTGGTATCAAGGCTGATAGGTTAGAAACCTTAGGTAAGAGTACCTTAGGGTATAACCTTAGAGAAGATATGTGAAGATAATGAAAGAATAAGCTCCAATAGAGCTTTAAGAATAAAAAGTAATTTAAGAAATGTATAGAGAAGGGATTAAAACATGTGTGAGAGGATTCAAAGAAGAATCTCGCAGAGTTATAAGGAATATGAATGTGGGGTTACCCAACTCCGATAATAAGGATGTAAGGTGATAATAAATAGACAATGTCTATAAGAAGAGAGTGATAAAGAAGTTAAGAATCAAAAAGTTATATCTAAGTGTGGTACAATCGTACTCTTTAATAATTAATGTATGGTATCTTAGCTAAACGATTCCTTCATGGAGCGGAGGTATATACGAACTAACAACTTAGAACCTAGTTTGTTGGTTGTTTGTGGGAAACCACTCAGCATACCATATTGAAACTATTTGTACCAAGTATAAAAAATGGATACGTATGATAAAAATGAGGAACTCGAATGAAATGTTGAGCAATGTAACTAAAGTTAGAAATTCTTAAAGGAAGAATTGTTATATAAACAAGAAAATTCAAAGAAGAATCTTGAAGAGATATAAAGAATAGCCAAGCTAACAAATAAAGTCATAAATGATGAAAAAGGAAAGAAAGAGGATCGTAAAACAAAACGATCACGAGTTAATAAAAGAATTTTGAGGGAGATGATTATAGATTAAGATCACATCGTGATTTGTTTAAGGTATAAAAGAAAGATGGTCTGTAATGATTGAATAATTATAGCTTGATGCTATGAAGATGATGTACTATGAAATAGTATAAGATAACTCACGAGGAGTTATAGATGATGCGATACAAGGAATTTATATCAAGCAAAGAGCAGGTTAAGAGTAAGATAGAGTTAGGTGGGATTTCAATTGAGGACTCATGTGATGGCTAAGTTGTACAAATCTTTGTATGGGCGAGGGTTTTGTGCTTGCACTCAGTTTATCACATTAATAATCATTGGAATGTTGGTGACGCGCTATCAATGTATATATGGCAAAAAGGTGATGCTTTTCTCATGTGTATATTTGATAGTTAGAAACAATTAAGATTAGTCAGATATTATTAGGATTAGGTGCAGTTCTTAAAACTAATGCATATAGTAAGTTCGCGACTCACAATAATATGGTATGTTTTGAACCCCTCAGCGAATGGACGTCATTGGTCTGACTAGGACAAGTTCTTAAACTCATATTATTGTGGTAAGTTCCTGAATTTCCAATGTGCGGTAAGTTTGATGAACTATATTGGGTAGAAAATGATTATAGTATAAAGAGCATTGATGAAGTTGAAGATTGATAGAATGGTTAAGTAATGAAGTAATGGAGTAATGATTGAAGTTGATGGATACCTGGATATTCTAAATCTATTAGCTACGCTAGACTTTCAAAATTTATTGACTTCGTGCTGATTTTTGCACTTCTATTTTCTTGAAAAACATTGGATCAAATGATGAAACCAATGAGTTTTAATAACAATACCGTAATTCGTATGTCTATGCTAATTGCTTCGGCTAGACAAAAATGATTTGAAATATATTAAAATATATTTTTTTTATCATTAATGCATCATGGAACCTGGTGCAGAGATAATAAAATGATGGAGTCATCAATGCAGTATTACTTAGTGTTGGATGTGATCTAATGATTGTCAACCCACTATTGTATGATGTAGTATGATAAAATCACAAAATGACGGAATCCTCAAACAAACTATAAATACAGTGCGGTATCATGACGTCATAAAAAGATTTTTGAGATTTCTTTAAGATATGAGAATATATATATATATATGTATATGTTGTTAGAGTTTATGCCCTAGAGGCCAATTATTTGATATAATTGCTTAACGTTTTGATATTATATTTGATTGAATAAATATATGATTTTATTATGGTTTTATTTACTGTGTAATATAATTGTTAACATAATAAAATTCCTTAGAATAGTGATACAAATTATATAGTTTCAAGTATATGACTTGAACATGAGATTATATATTACCATTAGTATCAGTGTTCTTAAATGTCCCTAGTCGAGTATCATTATTGATGGGACAACAATGATGCATTGAGACTAGTATGTGGATTGACTGATGACCAAATCTCATTGGTCATAAAAACATGAGATATTAAGTCAATGCATAGGTACATGTTAGAGAATGATGTACTGGACAGACCCACCATGAGAATTCTATATGGAGCATTATGCGAAGTGTCATTAGCAATTCTCATAGTAACAATGATGTAATGGTCCTCCGACCTGAAATCGCTATATTACTACACGAGAATTTATGTACTTTGATATCATCAAATGTCACCTTTAATAGGGTGGACTATAAAGGTGATTATTGGGTTCATCATTAATTGTGTGAGAAATATGAGTGATCCAGATGGAATTTAACCATCCTATATATTATGGGTGATATCCATAGGCCTCTTGATTGAGTAGGACTATGAAATGCATGGTCATGCTCAAATAGTGATTTGTTTCATATAGTCTACTCATTGATCAAGAAAACTCAGATTAAATTATGAAGAGTATGACACATTCCATGACTCGAGTTTAATCTAGGATTTTAAGGTTAAAAGGATTAAATTACATTGAAACATTGGTCACGAAAAGGTTGCATCGAATCATCGATCTAATTATTACTTGGGTAGCAGTGATGCAATACTAGATGCCGCTCACTGTTTATAATTTTATAATATGATTTTAAAATTATTGCCAACGTAATAATAAACTATAGGGTCACACACATAGAACGTTATTTAAAAGGGAATTAATTTAAATTTTAAGGATTTAAATATATTAATATGATTAATAGTATTTAAATCACGAATTTAAATTAAAAGGATAATTTGTATATATGTATATTAATTAAGTAAGACTTAATTAAGATATATATATATATATAAATTCGGATTTTATGAAATTAGGTTTTGATTTGATTAATTCCTTTTAACTACTATATATATGATATATAGCAACTACTTAGGGTTATATCATAATTGAAAAATCCTAGCCGCACTTAGAGAGAGACTAGAGAGAAAACAGTTTCAGAAAATCCATTCCTTTTGGTGGCTAGTACCGCAAGTCCTTCTTATTGCAGAATCGTTCGACGGTTCGTGCGGCGTTCGTGTGGATACCGTAGAGGCACAATCGGTTTGTATTGCGTTGGAGATTCGAGGCGCAGTCGGTTTGAGATTTTCGTTTTTTTTTCATATCTGGTATAATCTCTAAACCTCTAAATTAATTAATATTTCGCATGGATCCTGTTTTAGGGTTTCGAAAATTGCTTTAAAATTTTAATTTCTGCTGTGCGTTTCTGTGCCGAAGCCGAAGCCCAACATATGTATATTTCGATTGATGTCCGGATTGTTGTAGAAGTCTATGTTATTTGGTTTAGCTAGATGAATATTGAAAGATGTTCATGAAATTCAAGCGTTTCTTGAGAAGTTATGTCAAACCAAATTGTTATGGTGCGGATTCAGAGGTTGAAAAGCTGAGGTGAACTACCCTATAAAAGAGGACATGTTATCGGAGACAATGGTTCTGAAAGTAACACATATAGTCGTTACGATGTTAAGATGTAATACGTTGTGCACAACGTAGGGGTACGATAGGCTGATCACCTAGAGTACTTGCAGAGAGTGTTTTCAGTCTATGTGATTGCCAAACATTCTGTTAAAGATGGTTTATGGTGGTGATGCACTGTTAAACCTGGAGAAGAGTTCAAGGTCCGTATAGTCTTATGACTATTAAAGGTTCAAGTCGAGATACTTGATAACCTAGGGACATAATTCAAGGTCTTATGACCCCTCAACATGATTTGGAATCTATTAAATTCCTGAGTTATTCATACTACATCCCAATTATTGAACAATTGTGGAAGATTCTTGTTATTCTGAAAGATGGAAGTGAAAAGGAAAGTATTCCTTAGAAAAGAAAAGTTGGAGAATATGACATGTGGTGATGGGAGGATTGGGAAAACTATAACAAATCTGTAAACGAACTAAATAAAGAAAGAGATGAATTATCTAGAGAGAATATGAACTTCTTTGAAGAATGAGATGTGAAGATTATGGTGATGATGGGAAGATCCTTAGAGGAGGGATTTTTGTCATAGAACTCAATGAATAAATGAAGAGTAACATAAAATCTATTTTGATAAATCGAATGAATGAAGATTAATAAATAAAATTTTGAGGATGAAATTCATAGAAGAAGGGGTGAATGTGATATCCCAAGTGTTTATATGTTGAATAAAAGATAATGGATGGGTTAAAGAATGTGTAATATTTAGAATATAGTTAAGTCTAAGTAAATGTTATGAAATAAAAACTTTCAAGAATTGTTGAGAAGAACAGAAAATATAGAACCTATGTTAAGGTAATGCGTTGAAGTTGTTCTACAATAGACTTCTAAAATAGACGAGATGAAAACTAGGTAAGGGAGATTTCGGTGATTCCGAGGATGGAATCCTAATAAGGAGGGAAAAATGTAACGAATGTGATTTTTATAATTAATTAAAATATTTATTTGAGTTAGATAAATATTTTAGTTGATTTATTTATTGAATAATAAATATTTGATGTTGGTTGTTATGGCTTAATTTAATTAAGTGTTATAATTTGATAGATAATTTTATAATTGATGTGCATTTTATTATTAAAGTTTAATTGATTTTACTAATAAAATAACTTTAAATTAATTAAGTGTGACATTAGAAATATGTTATATGTCATAGTAAAGTAATAATATTATATAATTAATAGCCTAACCATTATGTTGCTTGACTAATGATAAAAAAATGAGGTTATGCTACTAAGATGGCTTAATGTGATATTGGTCATGCATGTAAGAGTTTTATAACATAAGCCTTATGTTATTAGTGGGGGTTACTATTATATTAATTATTAACATAACTATTACCCAAATGAGGAGTTACGCAAGAAGAAATCCTAGTGTTTTTTTAGAGCAAGAGTCTTGGTGGAAGAGAGAAATAGAGAAATTGAGATAGATAGAGAGAAATATAGGAATTGAGAGGAGCTAGAAGAAGGTAACTTCAAAACCCTTGTTTAATCTTTAATTTTTTTTGGGTAGATTTATGTTTTAGGGTAGTAGATCATGCTTAATCTTGTTTGTATTGGTTTAATCTTGGATTATCAAGAATCTAACAAGAGGATTCAAGAAAGAAAATGAAATGGAAAGAAAATTTGAAGAATAAAATTCGTAGGTTTTGAGTAATTATGGACAGATCTTGTGAAATTCATATCACTTTGGGTATAATGAGTTAGAAAGTGAGCTTTATATCAAATCGAAGTTATGGAAGTAAGCTATATTCTGAAAGTGGAATCACATGAAAACTCCTTGTAGATTTCTAGCAGTGTCTGTTTTAGTAAGGATGGTTCGAAGGGAAACAATCTGCCTAGAAAATCATAAATGTTATGGTTTCTGACTTTGAAAAATTCATATAAATTCGTGTGTTTCGAATCTAAAGAAACTTTAAAGTGCAAAGTTGTAGATATAGAAGTTTACTAGCTAGACTCTCGAGATTAAGCCATTTTATGGATTGGATCATGTCTGAAATAAATTGTTTAGTAAGGCTGTCCAGAAAATAAAATTTTCTAGAGTAGTTGATGAATTACAGACTCTATTTTAGATGGAAAAGGGTCTGACTTTAAGGCCTAGATGAGGTTGTAGTACACTGAGTAAGGGTTAATTCTATATAAGAAGGAACAAAACAGAAATGTAACGAAGGAGTTACGTTAAAAATGAAAACAACGTTTTGTTAAAGAAATTGTGAAGATGAGTTTTATAATTCTATTTGAATTAAGATTTTGGGTGATGATATATTCTGATGATTAACAATATGTTTTGACATATGTAATGAGTATAGATATATGTTATCATATTCTATGCATAATTAACCATTTAAGATCAAGAGTTGAGATAAGTTAATGTATGCACATAACGTGCTCGATAAAATGCCTAAGAATATTAGTGTTTCTAAACTTTGGTATACAAAGTGTCTAACTAATGGCTAATATTGGATGTTATGTGCATCTGAGTATAAAAAGATGATAATACAAGAATAATAATGGAAAGAAATCGAAAAGGGAAATTTTTTATTTTTGAAGGAAAATTAAGCATGTAAACAATGTGTTGAATATGCATTTTTTGAAACCAAATTGGTATAATAAAATGGTGTGATATACGCACATTAAACTACAAGTGCGATAGTCTAGCATGTGCGGTGATGAAAATGAAAATAAAACCGAGTTGCATATAAAACACAGTTAGATGTCTATAAAGACATTATAAAGGATAATAAGATAAATTAAGGTCTTAGAATATATTTGACCATGAGATCGAGTATTGATTTTTTTTTATCAATCTCGCATACAGTGTAGGTTATGCAAGGACGCGAATTATTAGCATGTTGGTAAAACGTCGGTAAAGGCAAGTCTTTCAGTTCCTATTTGATATGTGAATTTGATTGTTTTAAATCTTTATTGCAAAGAGCATGATGTGTTATATATATGTTAAATGTATGAAATGTTAAAGTGAACTTATGACTACGTTGATTGAGTAAAGCATGTTGATTGAGTAAGGAACTCAATCTTTATACTTGTTATATGAACTATAACATGTATGTTATGTTAGTCCAATGTTTATGAGATATATGTTAAGCATGTTATTATGTGCTACGTGAAGCATAAAAACTGTTAGATTTTGCTGGGCTGTCGAGTTCAACCTTGCAAATAACCATTTTTGCAGGTTAAGGATTGAAGGTAACACTATGTGCTACTTGAATGACGTGGATCAGAAATAATACATGAAGATTAATATTTTAACTAAAGTTGTTATTTCTTTATACCATGATTAAGATTCATGAGATGTACTAAATATTTTATGATATATAGTTTTATGTTGAGTTGTAAAGATAAAGTTAGAGTTATATGATATTTAAAGGTTATCGGATTAAAATGTAAAAATTTATATAATAACAGTGATAAAGTGAATCATAAAATAAGATTGATTCAAAGACATGAAGATGATAAAGGTTTTTATTCAGAGAATTAAAGTAGAAAGACATAAAAATTTAAATTATTTCGCATTTTATAAAGTTTAACATCGAATAATGATGTAAAATCAGAAGGTAGATGTGTTATTAACGACCAAAGTTGAGAATTATATTGTATGAATTTTGAGGTCGTTACAGTATCATCTTGCATGATGACATACAGACTGACAACTACATCTTCCTCGACTTTGTCAACATCGGGTACGTTAATGACATAATCTACTAACATATCGTCATCATTTAGCACTATATGACTGGTATTGCTAACTTATTTTTGCAACGGGTCATCCATTCCAGAAAGATTAGTACCATCAAATGCCTGAGTCTTCGTTGTAACAACTGTATACCAGGGGATTCTGTAATTTATGACATTAGGGGCGTATTACACTTGAGTTATTTGGCTGGATGACACAAATACGTCATCAGACTGTAATTTTAACTTTATATCTATTGTGACGATTCTATTACGATCAACTTTAACACCCTTTGTAGTATCAAACTAGCGACACTTAAATGCGACGACCTTTTTACCCCCGGGATAATTGAGTACAACAACTTCCTCTAATCTTCCATAGTAATTGGACTCAGAATCTTGGTAACAGCTTCTCAACACGACAACGCTAGAGTTGATTGATGTCAGTTCATTCAAGTCATCAACCTTGAATCAATACCCATTAATGATGCAGTCTGAAAATGAACTAATAAGTTTGTACAGACCTGAAATGTCATCTCTAAAATGCTCAGAAACATTATCTTCTCTTAAACCACTATTAAAATTTTTTAGTAGTGAATGCTTCCAACTGTGCTGTGGTTAGTCTCGGGTTAGAAGCATACTCTTTTTCTTTGAATGAGCTCCAATAATAATATGTTATTTAATTATTGATTAAGGGTCTAAATATTATAGCTTCCACATATAATAATACATACTTGATGTACGCTGATACTTCGGGCTTATTTAGAAGCAGTTATGTATATATAATCTTTAATTCTTTATCGGTTAGGCAATTCTTCGTCTCATGTCTAAATGGTTTAGCCTGATAAGTGAATACAGCTAACTCGTCAGCACGAGATTGGGGACGGGCGACCTCATTTCATTCCAACTTAAACGGTTGTGCTTCATTAAGACTACATCATCAAAGTATAAGGAGCAAAAGTTGAAAAACTCTTCCTCCATATCGTGTTCAGTAATAAAACCCTCTACGTGAGCTTTAATTTTCACTTTCTACTTTAATCAACTCATGTACCTGAAATACGATGGTATTTGAAGAATTAATTAAGAATTTAACTTATAAAAATCATGAATATTGCACAATTTAGGTGATATTACCTCTCAAAAGGATACATCCACTGATATTGCACCGGTCCTCCAAGCTTAAGTTCATATAGAAGATGAATAGGCATATGCTCCATCGAGTCAAAGAACCCCGGTAGTAAGATCATTTTGAGCTTGCACATTGTCAACACTATATTTTTCCCCATCAGCTCCACATCAATGTACCATATAGCCGTTGAGCAAATATCTTGAAAGAAATTTGAAAGTGTGGTCAAGGCATCAACAAAATTCCTCAAAAGCATCTTACGAAATGTAGTTGGCATCAACTTCTACACGAATACATGGCAATTGTGACTTTTGAACCTAGTAATTTTTAATTTCTCAACATTACTACATCGATATGCGTTAAAATGATATCCATTTGGGAGTTTCAATGCACTAAACCACTTGCAAATATCTTCAACCTGTTGCTGGATAAGACAAAATGGAGCTTTTGGTTTTGAGTTGTTAGGGCAGAGCCACAATTCCCGCCTAATGTTCATTGCCTCCAAGTCTTTACGCGCTTTATCATTATCTTTTATTTTACCACTCGCATCTTGCACGATGTAAAATAAGTTCTCAAGTACATTCTTTTCTGTATGCATGACATCTATATAATGACGAAGTGACCCAGTATAGCAACTTAAACCAAATGGGTGAGTTTTTCCAATTATGAGTTTTCCCATACTTTATTGCTCTCAACTTACCATGCTCCTTCCCTGGCAATGGAAATGTCAAATCATTTAGCCAGCCAAATACCCGACTGCCTGACAACCAAACAACAACCCCCTTCTTCTCTGTCTTTCTATTGAACTGTGTAGACATCTTTCTATAATTGTGCTCAACAGGTAAGAATCTACAAGCAGTTCCAAAGAAACAAGTCCAACCACTGATCATTCCATGTGACACCCCCAAATCTGGGTACTTCATTCCCACAAGATTTGGTGTTCACTTGATAAAACATTCAAGTCTAACTACCCGAACAAAATAAAATTTAATAATAAACCTTCCCATTAAATGATTACATTAATAAGTTTAATAAAATCTCCCAGGTTATCTAACCTTTAAATAAAAACATCATGTGCGGAAAAATTAAATAACTACATCACAAGATTTAAAATAAAGTCTAACAATATAAAAGTCAACAGGTTTATAAATCTTCAATACTTGTTCATCTTCCCTTTCCCTTTACTGGTGGTAGGTTCATCGACCTTCTCAACTTTAGCTGTAATATTTATATAAGCAAGAGTGAGCAAACAATGCTCACTTGAAATGACAATGAATAAACATCATATCAACTGTTAAACGAATAGGCTCAATAGAATTGAATAATGTGCTTAATCAATAATTATCAGGAACATAATTTGAAATATATATCTGAGGGTCAAAAGACCATGAACTATGTCAATAGTTATAAGTATTCTTTCAACTTAAACTTTAACAGTCATACGACTATAGGGACTCCTCGTACTTTGTGACAACCCGATATTTTCTATATAAATAAATCATAAATTTTGCGTATAAATTTTTTTTTATTAAAATAAATATAAATGATATGTGTCAAGGTAATGTGTAATTATAATTATATGTGTGATAAATAAAATTTATTTATTACATTAAATATTGTAAATAAATTTATTTTAGAATTATTGATTATTATCAATTATATTTTTATACTAATTAATTCCTTATTGGAAATATTTTATTAATTATTTTTCAAGGAAGATATAACCTTATATTATTTAAATAATATATGAAATGATTTTAGAATAATTATTTATTTTAAAGGTAAGAATGCGTGAAAGGAATTATGTATGTATCTATGTGTTGAATATAAAATATATTTAGTACATGAATGGTTATGAATAATTTTGTTTTAGAATTATTTCTCATTATAAATTATATTATAATAATAATCAGTTTTATAGTGAAAATGTTTTTAATGTTTATTTTCCATGAAAATATGATAATTATATTAATCGAATAACATATGATATGATTATAGAATTTTTATAATACTTATTTTATTATATGAATTTTTGTTCAAGATATTAAGTAAATTATTTTTACTTAATTATAAGGTTAATTATGGCAGATAAATCAGATATGGAATCCAAACCCTAATTCTGGATTTTGATCAAGGAATGAAAATAATAATATTATTTACCAGTGTTATAGATATGTGTGTTATGTGTGTAATGTTAATGTGTAGAACAGTTTTAATATATTACTATCAAACCCTAATTATGGGTCTGAATTAAGGAATGATAATAATATTA
Organism: Panax japonicus; assembly: GCA_020205505.1. Taxonomy (NCBI): domain Eukaryota; kingdom Viridiplantae; phylum Streptophyta; class Magnoliopsida; order Apiales; family Araliaceae; genus Panax; species Panax japonicus. Next base: position 26,026,141 of record CM035102.1, read on the forward strand.
TAATATTATAATATTTTGATTTTTCAGTGTTATAAATATGTACAGTACGTTGGTGGACTGACAATGGTTGGTCAATTATGGTGTAAAGTGTCAAAACCCTAGTTTAAGCTGTTAAACCCTAAGTTAAAGCCGAATGTCGGCCTAAGACTGTTATATAATCATGTTAATGTGATTTATGATCGGTGTTTATGTATTAACCCTAATTAGGGAGAATCGTAATTATTCAAAACCCTAATTATTATTATTATTATTCTATATTATAATCCTTAATTATAATTTTCGAACCCTAATTGAATTGAAACTCTAAAGGGAAAGTCATTCACGACTTTGAGAATTTGTAATCACAATAATGTGATTAACGACTGGTGATATAGAATTAAAACCCTAATTTCTTAAATTAGAAACCCTAAATAATAATTAGCTAATTATTAAATGAAAAATCCTAATTTAAAACTCAGGTTGAGTTCGACACTAGTTCTATAACTGTGTTATATGGTGCATGCATGTTATGTATTATATAATTTTTATATTGATTAGGTAAACCCTAATTAATAATTTAGAAATACTAATTTCTAAGAAACCCTAATATTTATTTTATAAACCATAATTTATTTAAATTGTAAACCCTAATTGCTATAATTGGCAAGGTTAATTATGATTAGTGATACTAAACCCTAATGTTTTCGTATAACTTTATTATTAGCCTACTCTAATTACAAAACGTCAATTTTATTATTTTAGAAACTAAAAATCAATTTATTTTGTACAAACCCTAGTTACTAAATTCTAAATTTGGAATCCTAGACTTTTGCTAAAATTGGCTTAAACCCTAAACTCTAATATCCAAACCCTAAACCCTAAGGGTTTGTCAAGAATCAATTTTTGCCATTTAAATGAATTACCAAATGACAAAAATACCCTCTTTTGCATAATTGAAGCTAGCAATAGGTTTTGACATTTAGGGGAAGTTGGTGGCCAAACCCAACAACCCCACATGCTCTAAATCTCCAGCAAATCCAGCAAGACTCAGCCAATACATTGGAACCCAAATGATATAAATAGAATTGGAGAGAGAAAAGTGAGCATTTGCACATTTTTTTTACAAACACTCAACTAAACTCTCTCTACCCAAAACCTACAAAATTATAAGGTAAATCAGTCTCTAAGACCAGCCCCACGATCAGCCATAACAAATCAGAAGCCACGAAATCAAAAAAAATTCAAAGAAGGTATAAACCCTAGCCTTAATTTCTGTCCAAAAATTCAGTGTTAGATGTTATGTTTAATTGTTTTAATATGTTGTTTATAGTGTCTAATGATGATCTGGATTGCTAGATGTTAGATCCATAACATCTAGAGGCTCGGATTTGATGTTCTTAAAAATCTAAAAAACTTTCATTTTGTGTTCTGACATCGAATGTCAAAAGTTGTAGATCTTTGGTTGTTATGTGTTTTTGTTGTTTAAGTGTTTATATTTGTAGCCTTGTATGAGATCTTGGATCTGGAATTCGAATATGGGTCAGATCTGGTGTATATTGGAAGTTATGGATGGTCAAAGGTCGTTGACCGACCATGACCTAACGAAATCTGGGTAACCCAGATGTTACCTAGAACTCTCTGACATGATGTTCATGCTTTTAGATCTTTTACATGTTTGTAGTTTTGCTCTATTTGTTGCTTCTAGATTGTAACTTGGTACTTTTACTGTAATTTAAAGCCTTTATAGCATGTAAATGTTCAACAAGGTTTAAGTAGTGGCTGGTCAAACCTATACAAAAGATCACGAAAAATGGTTTTCTAGAATTTCCAGAAAATGAAGAACAACGTTTTTGACATGGTTTGACCAGAGTGGATCTCATGATTGAAATGTTGTTAGAATGATTTTATGTAATGGATCTGTAGTATTACATGTTGGTTAAACACTAAAGTTTTTAAACCACAAAAACATCAAACAAATCACCTGTTATAAAAGGCCAAAAATGGACAGACAACATGTTCTTCATTTCTGGGTAACCCAGAAATGAAGAACACGTCTGACAGGTTGTTTGAGAGATCAGATCTCTTTGTTTATACATGTTATAATCATGTTTGTTGCTGGGTCATGTAGTCCTGCATAAAAGCTGCATGATCGGACCAAAACCGAGGCTAGAAACATCATGATCAACTCAGAAATCATGGTCAAAGTAGGGTACTTAAACGCTGGCTATGAATGTTCTTGAAGGCTCAAGAACACCTATAGCGACAGTTCTGTCGCTATAGGGGCCTTCAGCGACGGTTTTTATTATTTATTTCCAGAAATTAATTAAAAATAGAAAAAAATAGTTTTTAATTATTAAAAATACAAAATAAATTATTAAAAATTATTTTAAATTCTAAAAATTAGTTTTTAATTATTTTAAATATATTTCATAAATATTTAATATTTTTGGAATATTAAAAGTAGTTAATTTATTTAATTATAATATTAAATAAATTATTTAAAAATGATTTTAATATTTGAAAAATCATTTAAAATTATATTATGGAATAAGAAAATAATTTAAGTTATTTTTTTGATAAATTTTAATATTATGTGTTAATTTTCATTAATAAATTAATATTAATGATAATTAAGTTATTTATTAAATGAATTAAATAAATGAATTAAAATGATTTTGTTAAATTAAAAATCATTTTAAATAAGAATAAGGTATTTAAAAATATTTTAAGTTATAAAATATAACTTTTAATATTTAAAGGTAAATTTCATTAATTAATTATTATTATGATGTTAAAGTTATTTAATAATTATATTAAATAATTTAGTTTAAAAATGATTTTAATATTATAATAATCATTTTAAATGAAAATAAAGTGTTTAAAGATATTTTAAGTTAAAAATATAACTTTTAATATTTAGAGAATAATTCATTAATAATTTAATATTAATGATATTATTTAATGATTAATGATATTAAGTTTATTTAATAATTATATTAAATAAATAGTTTAAAAATGGTTTTATTTATTTAAAAATCATTTGAAAAGGATATAAGTGAATTAGAAATATTTTAAGTTATAATTAATGACTTTTAATATTTGGTTAAATAGTTCATTAATATTTAAATATTAATGGTAATTATTTAATAATGATTTTAAATGTTTTAAAAATCATTTAAGGGTTATATAAGTACTTTACAAATATTTTAAGTTATTATAAATAACTTTAATATTTTGGCAATGGTTTCATTAATAATTTAATATTGAATAAATATTAATGATAATAGAATTGTGTACTATTTAAATCATTTAATAATGATTCTGATATTTCAAAAATTATGATAAATGGTAATAATAATTATTTTATAATTATTATAAGGTCATGAAAAATGATATGACTGTTATTTAATTAGTCTAAATGGATATTGAACAACTGTTTAGAGTCTTAGACTCGATAATTACTCGATAAAGATGTCGGTAGACCGACATGGTTCAGAAATTGATCTGGACTTAGAAATTTAGTTAGTTAATTATTTTATTAGTGATTCAATGGTGGATAAAGTTGTGTGACAATGTGATTAGGAATGAGTTAACTGTTTGTTTGTGATGCAATGACTGTGAAACATGTATGACAATGTGATTAGGTTATGTGCTGACTGCAATAAGCAGTACTATGTGTTATGATATGTGATTCTAATCGATAGAATGATCTTATTAATAATAGGTTTCGGTATAACAGATAGATCTAAGTTGCGTAATTGTAAGCGGCGCATCAGGCAAGTATCCTAACTTTGCATTTTCTTTATGCAATGGACAAGTGTAAGAATGTTTCAAAATTATATTATTACTGTACAGATTGTTAAATCTATATTATATACACCCATTGATTATCAACATGTTAGTATATGATAATTCAGTTATATATTCTGTTCGTTAATTTCTATAAATGATTATACAAGTGTCCCCACTTGGATAATCATTGTATTTAATCATATGTTGATATATCTTTGATATACATATATGTTGAATTATATAAGACCTTTGTTATAAAAACCCGACAGATATGAACATCCCGATAATGGGAAAAATTTTATGCGCTACGGCGGACAAAGGATGAACGATAATATCGTTCTAGCAATGTAGTATTGATCAATACAGGGCCCATGGACTGTACACCCTCAGGCCCGTAAGCAATGGCCGGTTTACAGATGAATTTCTGTTTAAACCCTTTCGAAAATGAAAACAATGTTCATAATATGTCACAGAAACCCATGTATATACAATACACAGTTTCAAAAATTTGAAAGAAGGTTGTTATGATATTGTTATTGGTACAGATTACTTCACAACTATTGACTGGTTGTAGAAGAATATTATAAAGAAAACATTTAAATTCTTTCAGCTTATACATATATGTATAATACTTGCTGGGCACTCAAATGCTCACCCTTGCTTAATTTAAATGTTTTCAGTTAAGTGTGAAGGACTGGAAAGCTCATGCCAAAACAAGTGAAAAGGAAAGCAAACAAAATTTGTTATTTGTATCTTTTGTAATAGTTAGACTGTACTAAGTTAATGATATGTATTATATATCATGTAAAGAATGTAGTAAAGGTTGCGTACTTGGGATTAGACTCTGATAAATGTAAGTTAAGTTCAAAATTTATATTATTGTTATTATTATTAGTAATATTTCCGCTCATAGAAATGGTATCGTGAAGTACCGAATTCGGGTTTCAAGTATCCGGGTTCGGGGACTTTACATACTTAGGGGGATCAACCCTTCGTACAATGTATAGTGCACAAACATTTAAACGCTATGCGTAAATTATCCCCTATAATAGGGTTGTTCATCTCAATATTTAGAATACAAGTCCGCACCAAAGTAAGTTTGGTTTGGATAAGTTTCAAGGTAATTTAGAGTTTAACGAACATCAACTAAGGATTAGTTGAATAAGAATGTAATAACAATATGCTATTGAATAAGTCATAAATGAATCAACATTGTATATTAAGGTCATGCCATAGAAATAAGCTAAAAGCATAAGCATTGAATAACATAACATACCTTGCTTGAACAATATTAAGCTAAGGTTAGAATTTTGTTTAGAATTGAGTATTGAGCATGCATAATAAATAGTAATTTGAACGATAAAACTTGTTCAACATAAGTGCATCAGAGTTAAGAAACTTGCATACTAAGAAAAAAGTTAAAGATTAAAAAAACTTACTCAATATCAAGAGGTGAAGTTTAGAAACTTGCACGATATAATTAGAGTTAAGAAACTTGGAGAATCATAACAATAGAGTTAGAGAACTTGTTTAAATGAAGTTTAGGGTTAGAAAACTTGCCTTGCGTGTAAGATAAATCGTAATAATTCGATTCACAATATCCTATACACATGTCATCATGACATAATTAGTTACAACATATAATCTGTATACAAATAAGTATCTATTTCATGTATGGATTGTTTTAAATCACATAGTCAAGTTACATTAGTACTGTAATAACCAAACTCGTTAATTGTTAATAATATTCTCATTCTTAGTACTATGATATAACAATTAACAAAAATCACATTCTAACAGTCATAATATTGCAGCGTATCAACAATTACAGACTTTATGTAATAAAAATATTAATTTTTTGGCCATTCTGCTAATCGGCGCTGCGGCGCCACAATTTACACTAGGGACGGCGCTGCATCGTGGTGCTGGCGCTGCGACTCGAGGCACAAGCCTAGAAGTGGTGCTGCGGCGCGATGCTTGGCGCTGCGGCGCTAAGTTTGGCGCTACGGCGTGAGGCTTGGTACCGCGTTGCTAAGTTTGGCGTTGCGGCGCTGAATCACAGAACTGGGGACGAAGAACAGAAACAAAGCTAATCTTAATTTCTAGCACCCAATTTGACACGTATAACTTACAGAGATTTCACATAAACATAACTTAAGGTCTCTAGCATGTTTTTACTCACGTAAATAACATAAACATCAAATTTAAAACCTTTCAATTCTATATTTTATACAAAACTCCATTTTTTGACATTGTTAACCAATTAACACTGTGATCACCATTATACACCAAATTAATTCATTCGAACTATGTTCTCTTCATTATTTACTGAATTAATACAATCAAGGCTTAATTTACCTATTAGTTCACAAACAACTATCAATTTTGGTACTCCTACAAGCCATGCTCATACACATATTCACTGTAAAACTATTTTGTTATTTTTAAATATAAAGAAAATAATTGGTAAACTAAATCCTTATCTAGATGTTAGTTCTAACATCACAAATACATATGAATACAATAGTTTAGTTTATAACAACAATTCAAAAAAAAATAGAATTTACAAAACTTAGGAATTATGCTGTAAAACACATATATATATATATATATATATATATATATATATATATATATATATATATATATATATATAATATTAAGGTTATGTAAAAATACCTTCAATTTCTTGGATAATCTTAGATAAAGTCAGAGAATTGCTTGGGAAATCTCAGAAATCTTCTCTTAATTCTATCTCAACTCTCTCAAACTCTTTCTCTATTCTCTGCAATCTTCTTCTTTCTTTCTTTCCTTCTTAGGCCAAATGCTTTTTACGTAAAATAAAACTCAAATCAACGCACACACCCAAATGTCTAAAATTGACGTTATAATAAATATAATAATAAGTTATCATATACCAAAATTTAATATATATTATTTATTTTAATTAAAATTAAAAATTCAAAGCATTATAAACATTATAATAATTTATTTAATCCCTATCAACTCTCTATCTTAATTATTAATTTAAATTAGAATATTATCTCATAATCATTAATTTCCTTCACTCATTAATTATTTATTTAACAAATAAATAATCAAATTAAATCAACTTTAAAAAATATTTATTCAACAATAAACACATCAATTAAATATTTATATAATTCAATAAATATTTGAAATTATAATTTAAAATTCTAGATTGTTACATCCTTCCCTCCTTGCAAGGATTCTATCCCCAGAATCACAACTCAAACAAATCATTCGTCACATTCTTCCCTACTTACAAAGATTATGTCCCCAGAATCGAAGACATAGATCAAACAAATAACTCAAGATAATTCTTCATCATTTCAGCTTTGAGTTCCCACGTAGCCTCTTCAACATTGTGGTTCCTCCATATTACCTTCACGAAAGGTATTACTTTATTCCTGAGCACTTGTTCATTCCTGTCAACTATCTGGATAGGAACCTCTTCATAAGATAAGTCTTTATTGAACTGTAATGGTTCGTACTCAATCACATGCTTATAATTGGTTTTATACGGTCGTAACACCGAAACATGAAAAACATTATAAATGTGTTCCAACTTTGGAGGTAGAGCAACCTCATAAGCCACTTCTCCTACTCTTCGCAGCAGTTCAAAGGGTCTAATGAACCTCATGCTTAGCTTCCCCTTTTACTAAAACGAATATTCCCCTTCCAATGAGAAACTTTTAAGAACACAAAATTTCTTACGTCGAATTCATGATCTTATCTGTGTTGATCAACATACTTCTTCTGTCTATCTTGAGCAGCTACCAATCTTGTCTTGATGAGTTTAAAAACCCCAGCAGTTTATTGTACTAGTTTCCGGTCCTAATAGTTGACATTCACCGACTTTATCCTAGCAAAGTGGAGTTCTGCACTTCCTATCGTATAATGCTTCGTAAGGCGGCATGCCGATGCTTGCGTGGTAATTGTTATTGTAGGTGAATTCCACCAATGGTAAATGTTCATCCTAGCTCCCTTTGAAATCTATGATGCTATGCTCTAAGCATATCTTCTAACGTTTGGATTGTTCGTTCGCTTTGGCCATCTATTTGTGGATGGTATGCCGTACTCATTCTCAACTGTGTTCCCATGCATTCTTGTAGTCTCTTACAAAAGTTTGACGTGAATTGCGAATCTCTATCTAATACAATTGACACTTGGAACTCCATGTCTCGAAACGATTTCTTTAACATACAACTTTGCTAACTGATCAAGATTGAATCTAACCTTTATTGGCAAAAAGTATGCTAATTTTGTCAGTCTTTTCACTATCACCCAAATCGTATCGTATCCTCTATGAGTAGTTAGAAGATCTATCACAAAATTCATTATGATAAATTCCCACTTCCACTCTGGTATTTTCAACGATTAAAGTAATCCGTTTGGCCTCTGGTGTTCTGCATTTACTCTTTGACATATCAAACATCTCACAACACATTCTGCGACATCTCTTTTCATGTTTGGCCACCAAAAATGTCGTCATAAATCTTGATACATCTTCGTACTTCCTGGATGAATCAAGTATCTTGAGTTATGAGCTTTGTTCAAGATTTCATCTTTAATATTTGGTACTGCTGGAACCCAAATTCTTCCCTCGAATCTTAGTAGCCCTTCGGTATCGATTTTGTATTTCACTTCACTACCCTTAACTACTTTCTCTTTGATTTTTCCACATTCTTCATCTTGTAGTTGAGCATTGTTTACTTTGTCCACCAAAGTTGGACTAGCTTCTATCTGGAATAGTTATTCATCGGATTCTTTTGGAAATTTTATTTCCAACTCTAGCTTTGTCATTGCTGAAATAAGCTCCTCCTGAGTGGTTATCAGCATCAACTTTTCCCGACCTTTCCTGCTTAAAGCATCTTCAACCACATTCGCCTTGCCCGGATGATAAAAGATCTCATAATCATAATCTTTTATTAATTCCATCCATCTCCTTTGATGTAGTTTAGGTCCTTCTGAGTGAAAATATACTTCAGACTCTTATGATTTGTATATATCTCACAATTTTCTCCATAGAGATAATGACTCCATATTTTTAGAGCACATACCACTGCAACCAACTCTAAATCATGAGTCAGATACCCTTTCTCGTATTCCTTCAGTTGCCTTGATGCATATGCAATGACTTTGCCATTTTGCATAAGCACACACCCTAGTCCTTTATGAGATGCATCACTATACGCCACAAAGTTTCCTGTATTATCTGGTAATGACAACACATGTGCCACACTTAAATTCTTTATCATGTCTTGAAAACTCTCTTCACACTTCTCCATCTAAACAAATTTTAAAACTTTCCTTGTCAAATTTGTTAACGGAGTTGTAATCTTGGAAAAGTCCTAAATAAATCGTCTATAATAGTCGGCCAGTCCCAAGAAACTCCTCACCTCTGAGGGTGTTCTTGGTTGTTCCCAATTAATTACGGCTTCAACTTTGGATGGATCCAATGAAATCCCATCTTTGTCAATCACATGTCCAAGAAATTATACACGTTCTAGACAGAATTCACACTTAGAGAATTTCGCGTACAACTTTTCCTTTCTTAGTGTCTCCAACGTAAAACGTAAATGTTCCACGTGTTCTTCTTGAGATTTCCAGTACACTAGAATGTCATCAATGAATACAACCACAAAATTGTCTTTGAATGGTTTAAATACCCTGTTCATCAAATCCATGAATGTTGTAGGGGCATATGTCAAACTAAAAGATATCACCAGAAACTCATAATGTCCATACCGAGTTTTGATTGTCATCTTTGGTACATCCTCCTTTCTTACTTCCAATTGGTGATACCCACTTCTCAATTCTATTTTTGAGAAATATTTAGCACCCTTCAATTGATCAAATAAGTCATCTATTCTTGGCAATAGATATTTATTTTTAATAGTGATTTTGTTTAATTCCCTATAATCAATGCAAAGACGCATTGAGCCATCCTTCTTCTTTACAAATAACACTAGTGCTCCCCACGACGATACACTCGGCTGAATGTATTTCTTGTCCAACAACTCTTGCAATTGTAGCATCAGTTCCTTCATTTCTATCGGAACCATCCTGTACGGGGTCTTCGACATCGGAGCGGTTCCTGGTGCTAAGTCGATCACGAACTCAATCTCTCGGTCAAGCAGAAGTCCTAGCAAATCGTCCGGAAATACATCTACAAATTCCCTAACCACTGGTATCTATTCTAGTTTCACCCCCTTCCTCTGAGTATCGACTATATGTAAGCTAAATAACCCACACATCCTTGACTTAACAACTTCTTGGCCTGCATAATCGTCAGACATCTCGCATGTCTAGTGTAAGACCCCAACTTATTATAAATAAATTAAATTTTCCTCTATTCATTATTCTAAAATAATAAGGTGTTAATTTGATATAATACTTTGGTTATGGGTGAAATGTGAAAATCTTTACAAAATAAACAAGTGGTTATAAAATAATCATTGTTGTCGGGGAATATTCGTTTGGTCGTGGAATATTCTGTTTGTCGGGAATATTCGTACGATGGCGTAGTCAATTGTGGGCCCCATAACAGAATAACGGTCGGTTGAAGAAAATGACAAATTTGGGTTTTTATAAATAATGGCATAATTTTTACTGTTAACACTGTTGGATAATTGGTGGTTAAAATACAGTAATACGCGTGGTTGTACAGTAGCACACGGTATTGCACAGTATGGTTGAATTATTGATTCGTACATAAGAAGGCACTACTCAATAATTATTACAGTAGTTACTGTTCATTATTTTATTATATTGATTCAATAATTGCTGCATTGGTAGTTTATATTATTATTGTTTCAATAATTGTCACTGCACAGTATTTCTCATTATCAGATCAATAATTCATATTATTTGAATAATATTATTAGATAGCATTATTGGTAATGTCTAGAAAGTTCTATCAAGGAGAGGTTTGGTCATCTAATTGCGCGCCAGTAAGGAGAAATCCTTATTGGAAAGCCCCCTCTTTCTTGGAAACGGTCTGGTTGTCATAATTGTGATTCTGTAATATTATTTAAGAATAATTAATTATTGATTCATATGATAAAGAAATATTTATTTGATGTGGATATAATTGATGAATATATTATTTTATGTGGATATAATTGAAGAAATTAATGCTGAGGATGTTTTATCAGTATTTTGTCGGACTAGAAGAATTAAAAATCATCTGTTTGTGGATTTCAGATAATTTCTGTTTGGAATTTGGAAAGATTTTCTTCTGTAAAGTTGTAGAGAATTGAAATTCCTATAAAAAGTCGCAAGATTCGAATTTTCTGACAAATGGGCTATTTATTGTGAATTATTGAAGTTTCGGGGTTCCAAAATAATTGATTTTTGAAAGTTTAATTATTTTTTTATTTCAAAAACGTTTTTTTATTTTTTTCTAGAAGGTGGACATGTGGGAAATGCTAAAATCAGATTCCTTGGTGGTGGGCTTGAATATTTGGTAAATATTAATATTTTATTAATTTAGTCTCCTTTGGCGTTCTAGCATTTTTCTATAAATAGAGAGCTATATTAGAATTGAAAATCACACCAGAAATAAGTTTTCTCTCTTTCTCTCTCTATATTATCGAGCGTATTCTTGTGAGTATACTTTGAGTGTTGTTATACGGTGCGAGTTTCTGTCAGCACTATACCCGAAATTCAGTCAGAAGTACGGTTATTTTGAGGTAAGGGATGTTATTTTCTTCTTAAATGATATTATTTTCTTCAATATCATTATGCCGAAATATTGGTGAACTTTTTAATCAAAATTAGAACTTGTTGTGTCGGGGTTACTATTCACATATACAACACTATTCACGTATACGGCACTATTCATGAGTACGTCACTATTCACCGAAAAATGAAAATTTTCCTTTTTGTCTAAGATGTCTATTTTGGCTAATATCTTTGATTATATCCATGTTTTGATCGTTATTTTTGAATTCTGCTTCAAAATTGGTTATTATGGAGTATTATTGATCTTGGATAAAACTGTTATACGAATCCCTAATATTTGTCCTTCTATCTCACTAGATTTGTTCTTAAAAATATTTTTCATCATCCTCAGTCTTTAATGATGATATTATTGAATATCTTTGGCCTGTAGTGCAAAGATAAATGATAACTGATGAATATCTTTGGCCCGTAGTACAAAGATGAACATGTGTTGAGATGAACATGACCAACTGGTGATATAAATGAATATCTTTGGCATGTAGTGCAAAAATGATTAAAGATGTATATTGATTGTTGTTACAGGGATAAAATATTGATGATGGACTCTTAAATATTAGAAGATAGTAGAATTCATCCTCTACGTGGCTCTTCTAATGGATTGTTGTTTCCGCTGTATTTGTTGATCTAAAACTTGTTGTCTATTATATTTTATCAGATTTTTTCCTGTTGAAGACTAACGATAATTTGTTGTATATTATCTTAGTCATAATATTCTTTACTGGTCTAGTTGAGCTCACCCTTTTCCTTTTTGTTCCATTTTTCTTCTCAGGAGCTGAGAACATAACAGGGTCGAGTCGGGGTATGGAGTGAGGTTTCTAGAAAGATGTTTTAGCAGTCCACACTATTTCTGTAAAATAGTGTTTGAATAATTGTAATGAGGACTTATTTGCGTGTGGATATTGTCTAGAAGACTATTTGTATTTAAACTCACAGTATGTATTGTCGTATTTCACACAACATTTGTATTATTGAAGTTGTAGTTTGCTTTATGTACCATGTATTTGGCGACTCAGAGTGGGTGTTGTATACATGTTTTGGGGGCGTCACAGTTGGTATCAAAGCTTAGGGATATGGTCTCTGGCGGAGATCGGGGAATAGAACTGGGAGGGGAGAGATGAGTAAATCCTTCGCTAGTGTGTCCTATCTAAGCTTATGTGTTGGTCGGTCATAATATAGGGATATTATGTGATATGTTAAATTGTTTAACCAGGAGAACGTACAACAGGAAGACAATATTCCTTTTATAAACAACACTACCGAACAAACGATGAATGATGGAATGTTTAGGTGCTTTTTGCAGTTCATGCAAAATCAGACGAGGGAGACTCATGTACAAAATATGGGTGGAAATGATGTCAACACGCGATCTGTCACGGCCAAGCAGTTTAAAGAGTTGGGACCACCAAAATTTAATGGAAAACCAGATCCGATCATGGCAGAAACCCGGGTCAAGCAAATTACCAAGATATTCGATGTCTTGGGATGCACGGAGGAACAGAAGGTTCCATTCGCTACCTTTATGTTTCGTGGTGAAGTAAATTACTGGTGGGAATCTGTGAAGCGTACCCAACCAGATGCACTAAACATGTCTTGGGAAAGATTTCAGAAACTTTTCAATGACAAGTACTTTCTTGAAAGTATTCTTCATATAAAAGAGGTAGAGTTTATTAGACTCGAACAGAATAACATGACGGTGTCTCAATACGAGGCAAAGTTCGCAGAGTTGTCCAGGTTTGCACCTCATTTGGTGGAGAATGAGGAACGCATGACGCGGATGTTTCTAAGAGGTTTAAAACCCAAGATTCGTCAATACCTTATATCTCATAAATTTTCATTATATTCAGATGTTATAAACAGGGCTCAGTTGTTAGAGCCAGATAATGAGTATACTCAACCGACGGACCACAACCAGGGTTATATCGGTGACAGCAGTCATCAGAACGATGATAACCAGCGAGGAAGGAAGAATACGGACAAAGGCGGTAACCACTCAGGTGGTAATCGTGGCCATGATAATAGAAGAGGTGACTCAAGTGGAAATTTCAGAAAGAGAAGATTCAACAACGACGGGAAGACATCAGCACCAGCACCAGCACCAACAACAAATTCTAGGGGAGGAGAAAGACCGCCAGTTAGATGTTACAAATGCGGGAAGGATGGACATACCAGCCCAAACTGTCCACAACAATCCAAGGTATATTACAACTGTGGAAAGGAAGGCCACATAGCTCGAGATTGTACTATAGCAAAACCAAGTTCAGCGGGAGTGGTGATTCCAAGGGCTGTCCCAGATAAGTTGAAATCAGCGGTTCCTGAAAGAGCGTTTGTTGTGACTGGCCAAAACTTGAGGAACCCAAACGAAGTGATCACGGGTAAGCTAATCTTGAATTCTTGCGAAGTTTATACCTTACTAGATACCAGTTCTACCCATTCTTTTATCTCTCCTGCTTGTGCTCAACGTTTAAACTTGACTCCGGAGAAATTAGATTTTGATTTATCTGTTGAAACTCCGTTGGGTGAAACCTTCGTTACATCTATAGTTTATAAATCTTGCATGATCCAAGTTGGCACTATCACATTACCTGTGGATCTTATCTCTTTAAAGATACTTGCTTTTGATGTGATTTTAGGAATTGATTGGTTAACCACTCATCATGCTAAAATTGATTGTTTTTGTAAGGTTGTTAGTTTTCATATTCCTAACCAACCTGTCATACGAATTCAAACCACTAAACCACTAAAATCAGTCACTATCATATCAAGCCACAAAGCTATTCGTTTATTGAAAAACGGATGCCAAGCTTTCTTAGCCCATGTTATGGATTTGAACAGAGACAAGTCAGAATTGGATAATATTTCTGTTGTTAAAGAATTTCCTGATGTATTTCCCGAAGAACTTCCCGGTCTACCCCCGAAACGTGAAGTTGAATTCTTTATTGATCTTGAACCGGGTACAAAACCCATTTCTAAAACCCCATATCGAATGGCTCCTATTGAACTTTAGGAGTTAAAAGTCCAACTACAGGAATTATTAGACATCGGTTTCATTCGTTCTAGTACATCTCCTTGGGGTGCTCCTGTTTTATTGGTAAAGAAGAAAGACGAGAGTATGTGACTTTGTATTGACTACCGAGAATTAAACCATGTCACCATCAAGAATAGGTATCCACTACCTCGCATTGATGACCTGTTTGACCAGTTGCAAGGAGCAAAATTCTTTTCAAAGATCGATCTTCATTCTGGATATCATCAGCTGAAGATTAAAACTGAGGATATTCCAAAGACTGCCTTCAGAACTCGGTACGGGCATTATGAATTCTTAGTCATGTCTTTTGGATTGACTAATGCTCCAGCTACTTTCATGGATATGATGAACCGTGTATTCATGGAATATTTGGATCAATTCGTTGTTGTCTTTATTGATGACGTCCTCATCTATTCCAAAAGTCGTGAAGATCATGAGAAGCATTTGAAGCTAGTACTTCAAAGACTTCTTGAACACAAGCTTTATGCCAAGCTGAAGAAATGCGAGTTCTGGCTTGAGGAAGTAGCATTCCTTGGGCACGTGGTGTCAAAACATGGAGTATCTGTGGACCCGGCGAAGATTGAAGCAATACAAATTTGGGAGCAGCCAAAGTCGGTGACCGAAGTGCATAGCTGGTTATTATCGGAGATTCGTGGAAGGATTTTCTTAAATCGCTACTCCGTTAACTCAGCTGACTCAGAAGGATGCAAAATTCGTATGGAGCGAGGAATGCGAGAAGAGCTTCCAAGAGCTCAAGAGGAGACTCATTTCTGCACCTGTTCTGACAATACCATCTCGTTTGGATGGATTTGTTATCTACAGCGATGCTTCTAGCAAGGGGTTAGGATGTGTTCTCATGCAACATGGGAAAGTCATAGCCTATGCCTCACGACAACTCAAAGAATATGAGAGGAATTATCCTACGCATGATATGGAGTTGGCAGCAGTCGTATTCGCGTTGAAGATATGGAGACACTACTTGTACGGGGAGAAAGTGGAGATTTATACGGACCATAAAAGCCTCAAATATTTCTTCACCCAAAAAGAACTCAACATGCGGCAACGACGTTGGCTTGAGCTGTTGAAAGATTACGATCACACTATTCAATATCATCCCGGAAAAGCGAACGTAGTAGCTGACGCATTGAGTAGAAGATCATATGCGAGTACGAGTGCAATATTGTCAATGCAAAGGCCCATTTTGTATGACTTGCAAAGGATGGAGGTAGAATTAAATACTCCAGGGACCCACATGATGATGACGAATATACGAGTAGAACCGACTTTAATTGATAAAGTTAAAGCTGCTCAAGCTACGGACCTGGGCTAATACAAATGAAGAAGAAAGTGCAAGAAGGTGTTATTCCAGAAGCAAGAATCGATAAAGAAGGAATACTTCGATTCAACTCTCGACTTTGCATTCCTAACGATTCTGACTTGAAGCATAGAATCATGATAGAGGCACACAACACCCCGTTTGCAATCCATTCGGGGAGTACCAAAATGTATCATGATATTCGACATACATTTTGGTGGAACAATATGAAGAGAGAGATCGCAGAGTTTATCTCGAGGTGTTTAATTTGTCAACGTGTAAAGGCGGAGCATCAAATGCCAAAAGGTCCATTGCAACCACTTGAGATTCCGAAATGGAAGTGGGAACACATTACAATGGATTTCGTTACAGGTCTTTCCACGGTTTCTCAAGGCATAAATGCTATTTGGGTTATTGTTAATAGATTAACCAAGTCTGCCCATTTCTTGCCGATACGTGAGACTTATTCCCTTGAACGTCTTGCTCGTATGTACGTGAATGAGATTATGAGATTGCATGGCATGTCAGTATCCATAGTTTTGGATCGTGACCCAAGATTCACTTCACGATTTTGGGTTAGCTTGCAGAAAGCTATGGGCGTGGATTTATGATTTAGTTCGGCATACCATCCTCAAACGGACGGACAATCAGAGAGGACTATTCAAACCCTCGAAGATCTATTAAGACTTTGTGTCCTAGATTTTAAAGGAAGTTGGGATAAGTACTTGCCATTGGTGGAATTCTCTTACAACAACAGTTATCAAGAAAGTATAGGCATGGCTCCATTTGAGGCATTGTATGGACGAAAGTGTCGATCTCCAGTATTCTGGGACGAGGTGGGAGAAGCAACGTTTTTTGGACCAGAATTAGTACGCATGACTACAGAAAAGATCCAAATGATTCGACAACGTATTCAAACTTCACAAGATCGACAAAAGAGTTGTGTTGATCTTCATCGAAAGGAAATGGAGTTTAATATTGGGGATCATGTACTGTTATGTGTTGCTCCATGGAAGGGAGTTACAAGATTTGGAAAGAGAGGAAAGCTCAATCCAAGATTTGTTGGTCCATTTGAGATTCTTGACCAAATAGGAAATGTAGCCTATAGACTCGCGTTACCTCCAAGTATATCTTGTGTTCACAATGTATTCCACATATCTATGCTTCGTAAATATGTGAAAGACCCGAACAACATTATTGCGTTAGAACCAGACGAGATAGCTGAAGATTTAACATACGAGGAGATACCTGTTGAGATTTTGGATAGGAAAGAGCATGTCTTACACACGAAGGTTATACCACAAGTTAAGGTTTTGTGGATAAACCATGCAATTGATGAAATGACATGGGAGTTGGAATCAGAAATGAAAGAGAGGTACCCTCACCTGTTCGAAACACCAGTTATGTACGTCAATTTCGAGGACGAAATTTTATAAGGAGGGGAGGTTGTAAGACCCCAACTTATTATAAATAAATTAAATTTTTCTCTATTCATTATTCTAAAATAATAAGGTGTTAATTTGATATAATACTTTGGTTATGGGTGAAATGTGAAAATTTTTACAAAATAAACAAGTGGTTATAAAATAATCGTTGTTGTCGGGGAATATTCGTTTGGTCGTGGAATATTCTTTTTGTCTGGAATATTCGTACGACGGCGCAGTCAATTGTTGGCCCCATAACAGAATAACAGTCGGATGAAGAAAATGACAAATTTGGGTTTTTATAAATAACGGCATAATTTTTACCGTTAATACTGTTGGATAATTGGTGGTTAAAATACAGTAATACGCGTGGTTGTAAAGTAGCACACTGTTTTGCACAGTATGGTTGAATTATTGATTCGTACGTAAGAAGGCACTACTCAATAATTGTTACAGTAGTTACTGTTCATTATTTTATTATATTGATTCAATAATTGCTGCATTGTTAGTTTATATTATTATTGTTTCAAAAATTGTCACTGCACAGTATTTCTCATTATCAGATCAATAATTCATATTATTTGAATAATATTATTAGATAGTATTATTGGCAATGTCTAGAATGTTCTGTCAAGGAGAGGTTTGGTCATCTAATTGCGCGCCAGTAAGGAGAAATCCTTATTGGAAAGCCCTCTCTTTCCTGGGAACGGCCTGGTTGTCATAATTGTGATTCTGTAATATTATTTAAGAATAATTAATTATTGATTCATATGATAAAGAAATATTTATTTGATGTTGATATAATTGATGAATATATTATTTTATGTGGATATAATTGAAGGAATTAATGCTGAGGATGTTTTATCAGTATTTTATCGGACTGGACGAATTAAAAATCATCCGTTTGTGGATTTCGGATAATTTCTGTTTGGAATTTAGAAAAATTTTCTTTTGCAAAGTTGTAGAGAATTAAAATTTCTATAAAAAGGCGCGAAATTTGAATTTTCTAACAAAGGGGCTATTTATTGTGAATTATTGAAGTTGCGGGATTCCAAAATAATTGATTTTTGAAAGTTTAATTATTTTTTTATTTCAAAAACGTTTTTTTTATTTTTTTTTCTAGAAGGTGGGCATGTGGGAAATGCTAAAATAAGATTCCTTGGTGGTGGGCTTGAATATTTGGTAAATATTAATATTTTATTAATTTAGTCTCCTTTGGCGTTCTAGCATTTTTCTATAAATAGAGAGCTAAGTTAGAATTGAAAATCACACCAGAAATAAGTTTTCTCTCTTTCTCTCTCTATATTATCGAGCGTATTCTTGTGAGTAAACTTTGAGTGTTTCTATACGGTGCGAGTTTCTGTCAGCACTATACCCGAAATTCAGTCAGAAATACGGTTATTTTGAGGTAAGGGATGTTATTTTCTTCTTAAATGATATTATTTTCTTCAATATCATTATGCCAAAATATTGGTGAACTTTTTAATCAAATTTGGAACTTGTTGTGTCGAGGTTACTATTCACGTATACGTCACTATTCACGTATACGTCACTATTCACGAGTACGGCACTATTCACCAAAAAATGAAAATTTTCCTTTTTATCCAATATGTCTATTTTGGCTACTATCTTTGATTGTGTCCATGTTTTGATCTTTATTTTTGAATTCTGCTTCAAAATTAGTTATTATGGAGTATTATTGATCTTGGATAAAACTGTTATACGAATCCCTAATATTTGTCTTTCTATCTCACTAGATTTGTAATTAAAAATATTTTTCATCATCCTTAGTCTTTAATGATGATATTATTGAATATCTTTGGCCTGTAGTGCAAAGATAAATGATTACTGATGAATATCTTTGGCCCGTAGTGCAAAGATGAACAGGTGTTGAGATGAACATGACCAACTGGTGATATAAAAGAATATCTTTGGCCTGTAGTGCAAAGATGATTAAAGATGTATATTGATTGTTGTTACAGGGATAAAATATTGATGATGGACTCTTAAATATTAGAAGATAGTAGAATTCATCCTCTACGTTACTCTTCTAATGGATTGTTGTTTCCATTGTATTTGTTGATCTAAAACTTGTTATCTATTATATTTTATCAGATTTTTTCCTGTTGAAGACTAACAATAATTTGTTGTATATTATCTTAGTCATAATATTCTTTACTGGGCTAGTTGAGCTCACCCTTTTCCTTTTTGTTCCATTTTTCTTCTCAGGAAGTGAGAACATAACAGGATCGAGTCGGGGTATGGAGTGAGGTTTCTAGAAAGATGTTTTAGCAGTCCTCACTATTTCTGTAAAATAGTGTTTGAATAATTGTAATGAGGACTTATTTGCGTGTGGATATTGTCTAGAAGACAATATTTGTATTTAAACTCACAGTATGTATTGTCGTATTTCACATTACATTTGTATTATTGAAGTTGTAGTTTGCTTTATGTACCATGTATTTGGCGACTCATAATGGGTGTTGTATAACTGTTTTGGGGACGTCACATCTAGGCGATCTGCTACCATAGAAAACTACCTTTGATGGAGTCATAAGGTTTACACATTTCTTTTGGCAATCAATTATCGCTCCATAATTGAACAACCAATCCCTTCCCAAAATAACATCAAACTCTCCAAGTTTTATCGGAATTAAATATACCATCATGTCATTTCCCTTAATATTCACCCTACAATTCTTGTATACGAACCTAACGGAAATCACCTCCATATTCACAATTTTTATGATTAAAGAGAAATTCAATTCTTCATTTGGCAATCCTAACCTCTTAGCAAATTCATTAGATATAACCGAGCAAGTAGCACTCGAATCAAATAATACATAATCATCTATATCATCTATTGGGATAATACCTGACACAACATCTTTTAATTGTACTGCATCCTGCACAGTCATGTTGAAGGTTCTGGCTGTGGGCCTGTTTGATGATGTTGGTCCCGCAATGGTCAATGTGCCTCCACTATTACCTCCATTATTTCCCGTTGTCTCTTCAGCTTTATTCTTAGTGCACTCACGACCAAAATGATCCTTTGACCCACACGTGTAGCAAACATTATTCTTGGGTTGATTGCAATTTGGGGAAATATGACACTCCTGGACACAGTTAAAGCATACACGCTTCCTCCTTAAGCACACACTCGCGTGAAACTTCCCTCATGTAGCACATGCTTCGAACTTCTTCTTCTGCTGGTTACCCTGCTGGTTTCCAGCACCCACATTTCCATTCCATTTTTTCTTAAGGTTGTTGTTATAATTTCCACTACTACCACCACCATTCTTACCTTCACCCTCATTCTTCTTCTTTCTTTGTTCTTGATTGTACTTTGTCACAGCCTCGCCTCCACCCTCAGCGAGAATTGCCTTCTCAAGCACCGATGTGAACGTCTTTAACTAGAACATGGAGACTCTGCCGTACAACCAGGGTTTCATTCACTGTTCAAATCTCCTCGCCTTGTGCTCATCTGTATTGACTTGATATGGCTCAAACCTCGCCAATTCGTTAAATTTTGTGGCATACTCCGATACCGTCATTGATCCCTGCTTCAGTTCTAGAAACTGTACCTCCATCTGATTCTTTGAACTCTCAGGAAAATAAGTCTTGAAGAATATCTCCTTAAACCTATCCCAAGTCATCACCCCTTGTCCTCCTCGAGTTTTATTGGCTTGCCACCAATAACTAGCCTCTGCTTTCAACATGAATGTTGCAAAAGCAGTCTTCTGATTCTCACCTACTCTAGCTACATCAAACATTTTCTTTATGTCCATGATCCAAGTCTGTGCCTCAACTGGATTCATGGACCCACAGAATTTTGGTGGTCCAACCGCCGTGAAGTCCTTAAATGTCACAGCTTGATTCTGCGGTTGATTATGTAATGCACCCGTCAATAATGTCACTAACTGCTGAACGGAGTTAGCTTCCCTTCGACTTTACTCAGACGTTTTTCTAGATCTTGGATCTCATTGTCCTTCTGTGCCATTGAGGTCTGTTATTTAGGTACTATCTCTTTCAACTCCTCAACGCTATCCTGAAGTTCCACATTGCGATCGTATACTTCATCGTACATACAGGCAGCGATCGAGTTTAGTGGAATCTCTTCCACCTCGTCCTCCTCATCCTCATTCAACTGTGGCAGCTCCTCAGAGTCCTCCTCGTCCGTCTCTATCTCATCATCCTCATCAGGTAACCCCTCCTGCTCAACCACTGTGACCAACAGAGATGATTCTCGTAGCAGTAGTTATTCCCAAACCACCTGAATGTCACGAGGCTCCTCCTCTCTAGGCATCTAGGGTCCTTCCTCCCTAGCCTGATTGGATTCTCCTACATTAGCCATCCTGATAACAAAATTTTTAAGTTTTAATTACTAATCATTACTACTCGACACTCACGAGCACATAGATTGT
This sequence comes from Panax japonicus, assembly GCA_020205505.1. Taxonomy (NCBI): domain Eukaryota; kingdom Viridiplantae; phylum Streptophyta; class Magnoliopsida; order Apiales; family Araliaceae; genus Panax; species Panax japonicus. The sequence continues at coordinate 26,047,870 of CM035102.1, forward strand.
AATCACATAAGCACATAAGTGTTTTATTACTTCTTCCTTAAAACTCGATAAGATTTTATCACCACTATCTTTTCAAAGGTTACTTCCTAAGGCTTTTCTCCACCTAAGGTTCATAACCTAAAGCTTTGATATCAACTTGTGACACCCCCAAATCCGGGTACTTCATTCCCACAAGATTTGGGCCTATTACTCGCTCAAAATCCAAAAAGGCCACGAGCCTACGGCCAATCATGTCTTATTCTGACCAGTCTAACACTGTTTTTCGAGAAGAATTTGACGGATTAAGTAAACAAATCACAGACTTGGTTTTCTACTGAAAGAATTGCACCAGTCCACTGAGGGTACAAAGATACATACACATACAGAATCCTCTACACAAGGGGGAGTCCAAGGTCTAGAAAAAAAAATTCAGAACATCAGTTGGATAAGACCAACAAAGACCCTGAAAACACCCATCTCAAAGGAGATCCAGACACTGGTGATATCAGGAAGAAGGTCCTCCAAATGGAGGAAACTATTCGCATTCTCAAAAGGATTGGGACACATGGCAGTGTTTTATATACAGACCTTTGCATATTTCCTGGTGTTCAGTATCCAGAGAAATTCAAAACCCCTGATTTTGAAAAGTATGACGGATTAGGGGATCCTTATTCCCATTTAAAGGTATTCATTAGAGAACTTGGATCTTATGCGAAAGATGAAAAGCTCAGAATGCAGCTGTTCTAGAAGAGTCTGACTGGAGAAGTCCGTTCATGGTATACCATATTAGACAATTCCAAGATCCATAGTTGGGAAGAGCTGGCTCATGCCTTCCTCACTCAATAAAGTTTTCAATCTCAGATGGCTCCTGACCGATACCAAATTACCAAGGTCAAGAAACAGTCTAATGAATCATTCAGAGAGTATGCTCAAAGGTGGAGGCGCCTTGCTGCTCAAGTTATTCCTTCCATGAAAGAATCAGAAATGGTCATAACTTTCATAGATGCACATGAAGATCCTTTCTATGAAAGAGTTCTAGCTGGTATTAGCAAACCATTCTCCGAAATGATCAAACACGGAGAAATGGCTGAAATGGGGTTGAAGTCTGGAAAGATTCAAGACCTCGCCGCTCTTAAAGCTGTTGCTAAACACATCCAGTTTGGATCTTATGGAAACAACCCCCGAAGGGTCCATAAAAAGAAAGAGTGGGATGTTTCCTTGATACTACAAGGACAGAAAGGCAATCAAAGCATGCCTATACAAAGGAGAAACTACTCCCCTTTTCAGGTACAATCTTCAAACCCTTCATTGCCTAAAAATGGAGAAGCAAATCGACCTCGAACGTTCACACCCTTAGGGGACTCGCTCGATAATATTCTTGCTCTTCTGACTACTCAGAAGAAAATTACACGTCTTCTTCCACCAGCCAACCCTAATGGGAGGGGTTTTAATGCTACTCGGAATTGTGTTTATCATGCCGGAGCACCTGGACATGATACTCAAGATTGTTGGGCCTTGAAACACAAGATCTAAGATTTAATAGACAATGGTGAGATCGTAGTCACCAAACCAGATCAACCTCATGTGCAAGACAACCCTCTTCCTCAACACAAAGAAGAAGAGGTCAACATGATCAGTTGGAGCACTGGGCAAAGTTCAAGTTTTAATGGCGAGCCATCTCAGACCATCAAAGACGGTGATGACAAATGGGATTATGCAAAGTTCCAGTTTACTATGGAACGAAAGATGAAAGCTCTTTGCAAACAAATCGAGCAATTGGCTGAACTGGTGACCCATCAACATCAAGTCACACGCCAATTAATTAAAAAAGGATTATGCTTATCTCCTTCCATTTGTTATGAATGCTCCGCCATCACCTTTAGAAAGTGAAGCTATGGAGGATAAGGTTGCAAAGAGAGCAAGTGCTAAAGCCCGTCGGGATTTTTCCAATCAAAGGGAATTTACCTATCTCAGCCAATCTATGGAGGAGATATTGCAAATGGTAATCAACGAAGGAAGAATTACCTTCCTTCTACCTCCAATAAATCCCCGCTCAGGACGATTTAATTCTGATGAACTGTGTCAATATCATTCACACTCTCGCGGTCACAGCACAGAAGAATGCTCGGCACTCCGCCATCTCATTCAGAATCTTACTGATAGCAGTGTCTTGCAGATTGCAGATGATTACACTGTGAAACTCAAGGGTGGGAATGCATGTCCTACCAAATGGAAGGAATCAATAACAGTTATATCCAAAATAGATGATGAGACAACTAATTCAACTCAAAGGAGCTGATAATCCTTTGAAAGTGGCCGCACCTGAGCCAATTCCTCCACCATTCAAACCACAACATCCTGTTGTCAGCTTGCACAAAGTTCCGTGGAATTATGGAGAAGTTGAAGGATCTACGTCTAATACTACTACTACAGTGTCAAAGGATAATCCACTATATCTTCCTACACGGGTTATGAAGCCTACTTGCAAAGCCAAGGGGAAGATTCCCATGGAGAAGATTGAAAAATTCCTCCGCACTATGAGCCACAATGAAGCCAATGTGGTTTTAAGCTTACGAAAAGCTCCACACCAGATATCTATACTGGATTTGGTTTTCTCTTTCGAAGATCATTGAAAGATTCTATTGCAGGTTTTAAAAGAAGCCTATCTGCCAAAATCAGTGGATATGGAAAAATTTCAACATCTGGTTGATCACATTTTCAACTACAATGTGATATCCTTCACTGATGACGACATACTGCCCGAAGGGACCCGTCATTGCAAGCCACTGCACATCGCAGTGTTGTCTTTCGGGTACATGCTAGCTGGAGCTCTGATAGATGGAGGGTCATCTCAAAATATCTGTCCTTATGCCACCCTGGTGAAGATGAATGTCAATCTCTAGCGGATCCAAAGCAGCCACACGGTTATCTGAGCTTTTGATGGATCCCGACGAAATGCCGTCAGAAAGATTGAATTGCCAATTATGTTTGGCCCAAATACATTCAATGTATCCTTCCATGTCCTAAAGATAGATTCAGGATACAACCTGTTATTGGGGAGACCATGGATACATATGGCTAGAGCTGTTCCCTCCACACTACATCAATAGCTCAAATACATTTTCAATAATAGTCTAGTCACTGTTAATGTTAAGCCGGAGTATCCTGAATAAGGAGATATGCCAATCATCAGTTTCAACTCTGAAGTTGAGCTGGCCAGTTTTCATACCGTGGAAGTGAGCAACACTCAATATCAAACTATTGAAGCACCACTTCCCGTACCCAAGATTTCTACCGAGGTTATGTCGGCTACTCAAGAAATGATGTCATTGGGTTATTAGCCTGGACAAGGGCTTGGTAAAGACAAGAAGGGTATTAAGCACCCTATTCAAATGTCCAGTCAAACTGGGACAATCGGGCTAGGCTATTCTACCAGTTCCATCCATAGGAATCCGCATAAACACCGGCCGGTTCTTCAAACTTCTACCATGTGGTGATGTTTTCAATTTGCACCTCATGAGCTGATACAGTCTCCAGTTAAGGTGCCAGCACATATTATGACTATGCTATTTCCCAAGCTAGTACCCTTCAAAGAAAAAGAGGTGTTGATTCCTGATCCTGAAGTGGAAGAAAAGGAATGGAAACGTAAACATGACATTGCCTTGATTATGGCATGCATACGCGTCATTGTTCATGATGAACATACAAACAGATACACCCCAGACAATGATTGTCCAGATGTCATGGTTATCATTCGGGAGAAAGAGGACAACGACTATCCTTCCATTACTGCAGTCCATCAGGACTTTGCCCTCGATAATTGGAACAGCATTCCATGCATTGGTCGACGAGGGTAAAACGGGCAGAAAATCCCTCTACTTTGTAGATAACTTTAATTGCTTACTTTTCTTTACAGTACTAGCAGTTATTTTATAAAGTACATGCTAACACTTTTGTATGATCGAACATTTTCATATATTAAGTGAAAGCATACTTTGTTTTAGGACTCTGAATTTAGATGTGCATGTACGTGCTAATGAGGTGCCTTCTCTCCACAAGGGCTGTAACTTTGATGCAAAGTTGAACTCGGACTTGATGGACATTCAAGAGGACATTAAGACACCTCAGGAGATTAAGGAATGGGTCGCAGATAAGCCTAAACCCAACCTTGACTAAACCACTCCTTTCAATCTTGGATCCTTAGAAAACCCTAAGCTAATCCAGATTGGTTCAGACCTCACTCCAAACCAAGGGAATGATATGGTTGCACTATTAACCCAATTCCAGGATGTGTTTGCATGGTCTCATGAAGACATGGTGGGTTTGTCCACTTACATTGTTCTTCATCGCCTTCCAATTAAAGAAGGATTCAAGCCAGTTAGACAAAAACTCAGGCGATTAAAACCTGAGTGGAGTTTAAAGGTCAAAGAAGAAATTGTGAAACAATTTCAAGCTAGCATTATCATGGTGTCTACATAACTGGAGTGGATATCCAACATTGTTCTCGTGCCTAAACCAGGAGGAAAGGTGCGAGTCTGTGTGGATTACCGGGATTTAAACAAAGCTTGCCTTAAAGATAGCTTTCTCGTACCTTTTATCCACATTCTCATTGACAATACTGCTCAATATGGCATGTACTCCTTTGCTGATTACTTTTCGGGGTACCATCAAATTATGGTTGCTGAGGAAGACCGTAAGAAAATTGCTTTCATCACGCCTTGGGGAACCTTTTGTTATAGACGGTTGTCATTTGGCCTCATCAATGTCGAGGCAACCTATCAACGAGCTATGATGGCTCTTTTCCACGATCTAATGCATAAAGAGATAGAGATCTACGTGGATGACATCATTGTCAAATCCCGAAGGGAGGAGGACCACCTAGACCATCTCAAGAAGCTATTCAATAGGTTGTGTAAGTAAAACTTGAAGTTAAATCCAGCCAAGTGCGCCTTTAGTGTTAAATCAGGCAAGTAGATAGGTTTCCTAGTCAGCCACAAAAGGGATTGAACTGGATCTTACCAAAATCCAGGCCATCAATGAAATTCCCATTCCTCAGACAGAGAAGGAAATACGGGGATTTTTGGGAAGAATCAACTTCATTAGCAGATTCATTTCTCAACTCATAGCAACCTGTGAGCCCATCTTCAAATTGTTAAGGAAGAACTCCTCCATGAAATGGAATGATGAGTGCCAGAAAGCCTTCCTTACAATTAAAAAGGAACTGATTAACGCTCCTATTTTGGTACCACGCAGGGATGATGTTCCCCTGTTCATGTACTTATCCATTATTGACAATGCCATGGGCTGCATGCTGGAGCAGAAAGACGATAGAGGCCAAGAACGAGCTATCTATTACCTCAGCAAAAGATTCAACACCAGTGAACACAAGTACACTCTGATTGAGAAGACTTGTTGTGCTTTAGCATGGGCTTCCATGAGATTACAGCATTATCTACATGGTCACATAACCCATCTCATATCCCGTGTGGATCCTCTCAAGTATGTGTTCAGCAAGCCCATACTGAATTGTCGACTGTCCAGATGGCAGTTGATCCTACAACAATTTGACATCATCTACGTGACGCAAAAGTTTGTCAAAGGTCAAGGAATTGCGGATCAACTGGCCGCCACACCTGCAGGGGATTACAAACCCTTGGAAACATACTTCCTCGATGAAGGGGTAATGACAGTTCAGCAACACCATCAGTATGATACATGCCGTACGTGGAAAATATAGTTTGATGGAGCTGTTAATGTAGAAGGCTCTGGAGCTGGAGCAGTTCTAATATCTAGTACGGGGGAGCAGTATCCCGTCGCCGTCAAATTGTAGTTTGTCAGCACCAACAACACAGCTGAGTATGAAGGCTGTATCATGGGGCTAAAACTTGCTCGTTCAATGGGTATCAGGCGGTTAACTGTCTTTTAGGATTCTGAATTAGTTATCAAACAATCCACGAGAATCTATCAAACCAAAGAATTACATTTGTTGCCATACCATCGGCAAGTTCTACAGATGGCTTTGGAGTTTGAAGAAATCTCTTTTCTACGCATTCCTCATAATAGGAATGATTTTGCGGATGCAATAGCAATGTTGGCCTCCTTGGTTCACATACCTAACAAGGAAAACATGTCAAGCATCACATTTGTTATGCAAAAAGCCCCAGCTTATGGGAACTACGTTGGAGAAGTATCGGATGATCTACCTCTCGTCCACCACCCTTGGTATCAGCATATCAAGGAGTATCTGCAAGATGGATCTACACCCGCTGAGGTAAGCCTAACTGAGAAGAGGCAGATCCATCGACTTGCTATGAAATTATACTTGAGCAGAGATGCACTCTACAAAAGAGATGAAGGATTAGGTCTCCTCAGATGTCTAGACAAAGACCAAGTTCAGAGGCTCATGGATGAGATCCATGGTGGAGTATGTAGCCCACACATGAGTGGCCCCTTACTTGTCAAGAAAATTCTCAGAACAGGACATTATTGGCTTACACTCAAAGCTGATTGTGATGATCACGTCAAGAGGTGCTATCAATGCCAGGTCCATGGGAATATTATCCACGCCCCTCCAATGGAGCTCCACAATATGAGTTCGCTCTAGCCCTTCTCAATGTGGGGAATGGACGTGATAGGGCCCATCGAGCCCAAAGCCAGTAATGGTCATCGATTCATATTCACCATGATCGACTACTTCACCAAATGGATAGAAGCTGCATCCTTCTCCAAGGTTACTAAAGAAGTTATCATTGCTTTCATCAGAAATGATGTCGTCTGTTGATATGGACAACCAGAGGTCATTGTGTCAGACAATGCTAAGAACCTCAAAAACAAAATGATGGAGGAGTTATGCAATAAATTCCACATCAAACACCTTAACTCCGTCATCTACCATCCAAAGATGAATGGTGTTGTAGAAGCGGCTAATAAAAATATCAAGAATATCATGCAGAAAATGTCTGCCAATCACAAAAGATGGCCTGACCTCTTGCCTCTGACTTTATTAGCCTACAAAACTACTATGCGTACTTTCACTGGGGCAACCCCCTACTCATTAGCCTATGGGATGGAAGAAGTGCTCCCCATAGAGGTGGAAATGGAATCCCTCAGAGTATTGATGGATGCTCAGTTGGATGAGGATCAATGGGTACAAGATGGGTATCACCAATTGTCTCTAATAGACGAAAGAAGAACCGCGACAATCTTCCATGGTCAATTATATCAGCAAAGGATCGCACGGTCCTACAACAGAAATGTTTGACTACGACCGTTCAAACAACATGACTTGGTTTTGAAAAAGATCATTGACAACTAAGATCAATCTAATGGAAAATTCGCTCCTAGCTGGGAAAGCCCATTTGTTGTCAAGGAGGTATTGACATGAGGTGCTCTCAGATTGCAGGAAATAGACGGCGATGAATTTACACAACTTATCAACTCAGACACCGTTAAATAGTACTATGTCTGAAGTTACCATCAAACAAACATCCTGGTTTTGATCATCAAATCACCAGTCGTTCCGGTTTTGAACCCTTCCTTTCTACATACTTTTCTGCCCCTCGGGGAAACATACACTTCAAACCAGCAGCCTGGTTTCCACTTCATTTCAAATCTTTCATACAATTTCGGTTATCCTAAAGACGGGATTGAACCTTTCACATTTGCAGTTTATCCTGAAGACGGGATTAAACTTTTCTACGATTGCAGTTGGTCCTAAAGACGGGATCAAACTTTTTCACACCTGCAGTTTGTACCCATTATGGGATAAAACTTTCTTCTCCCCGCAGTATAGCATGCACATAGGATTCATACTTCTCTTTGCCTTCAATTCGTCCTGAGGGGCGAACTACGTCGACCTGATCTCCTCTTCAATAGGAGTACGTAGGCAACCATATTCTATATGGCCCGGTCGCAATAAACAAAAAACAACAAAAGCATTTATGCCCTTTCTCTACAAAAACAAAAATAACAAAAACATTTCTACACCTCATCTGCCTTTCACATCCAGCGTTGAACCTCTTACACCAAGTTCAAACTACGCAGACTTGATCTTCTCTTCAATAGGAGTACATAGGCAGCCATTCATGGTTCAGTCTAACCCCTACCAGAACAAAAATATTTGTCACGCGGTACTGGGATCAACCTTCAATTCACCACATTTCCTCGGTTTCAGATCAAAGGGATGGAATTACCCAACCTCTTCTCACAAATAGAAGATTCGGTGACCATCTAAGCTGCGATCATGCCTCGAAGAGTAATACCAACCCATGAGAGATGGAATTAACTAGGCTTCTCACAAATAGAAGTACCGGCGACCATCTGTGGTGCGTTCAATCTCAGGGAGGAAGAAACCATTCTCCTCTCCCCATATCATACAGATACCAGTCCCAAGACACCAAAGATGGTAGGGATTCATACGGATCAATGATCCGTTCTGAGAGATCTTGCGGTGGCTCAATGTCCAAATATCAAGGATAAGTCCAGAATGCATCAAGATCACAAGGCCCTGAAGAAATAGGCAAATATCAAGCAAGTATCAAGGCATAACTAAAAGGGAAGTGAATCATAATATATTTCCCTGCCATACATAATAATGTTTGATATATACATATGTGCTATATATGACAAAATGGCTAAGCTAGTCTGTGCAGGAAAATACAAAGCTATCTACAGATCTGTATACATACAAACTATCAGATCTAACATGGCATCCCTCTCTGAAGACGGAGGTAACGCTGCAAGCTCCTGCCCAAGGGTATCTACACTAGCTAACAGATCATAGGCTAACTGTATAGTGGCATAATGCTCATCAATGTAAGCACTCATGTCGGCAAGACTGACAGTCATTTGGGATCTCACTGAAGTACTGTCTGCAATGGGCACATCACTAGCAGATATGGCGGCATCCCGCTCCACTATCAATGTATCCCTATCTGATCTAGCCTCATCCCTCTCTAAAAGAGCGGCGTCTCTCCCATCAAGAGTTGTCAACATCGCGGCCCTAACCTAATCTCTCTCATAGGTCATCAGATGTAAGCTATGCTCCAGATGCTATGCCGAATACTGAGTACCAGTGGCACTCGGGGTGGGAGAATCCATCACAAATGCTGGCAGCCCAGCAGTCAAATCTTCGATGGGAATATCAGCCTCCTCTATAGGCTCCTCATCATCAGAATCAGTCTCCTGCACTATGGATACTACCACAGCCGATGCAATCTCTGTCTCCATCCATGCGGAATACTCTGTAAAACAACCTGGATGACTGACAAAAAACACAGCTAGCTATCACTGATCCCAACAGGCATACAACCTGGATCTCTCCTCCGCTGATAAACGATGTGAAGCGAAGTGCTGACGCACTGCCCCCACATAAGGATGAAAATCCTGAAACTGGTCAAACTGACACATCACGGCCAGTGGGTGGTAAGTAATCATGCCCCTCAATCCAGCTAGAGGGAGGTAATCCATGCCCGGAGCATGAGTAATGAAGTTGTAGGGGGAGCTAAGCCCTAAACACGGCAATATAGCAAACAGGTCTCTAATCCCTACTAGAAAAGCTGACCACGATGCAGCATATGTACCCTCTACAGGCTGAAAGGAGTATGACATGGCTATATCATGGGTGAAGCAAAAGCTATGCCGTCTAAGTGTACCAATAGGTCCCAAGTGTGTCATAAACCACATATATAGCATGATCGAACCACCTATGAACACTCCTACCAGATAAGTGCAGTAGTATGTAACTGACCTCAGAGTCTCTACAATGATCATCGGTATAATTGTACAACCCTCCCTGAGAACTCTCACTGCCATAATGATGCCGATATCCAGCTTATCCATATATCGTGGCATGTAGACGTATGACAATACACACAGCAGTAATACATCCACTCTGGCTGAATGCCAATGGTCCTCCGGTGTGGTGAAATCCCCGAAATGCCATGCATAACTATCCTTAGAGCCAAATCTGTAAAACAAAAAACACTGGGATATCACGTGGCTGGATGTAATCTCGTCCTCTACCACTTTACGTCTCAATCCGGTGAGGGTCATGAACTGTCTACTCATGTCTCCAATAGCCATATGCACGCAAGGTCTGTCCAGCGATAGCATCGTCAAACGTGCATACTCCTCTAAAGTAGGAGTCAACTCCCGGGTCCCAAATCAGAATACCTATCGGTCCGGTACCCAGTGCTCTGCATGCCCTCTACAAATCTTGGAAGAACCTGAAACATCAGTAAGGTTATAGTATGCTGCAGCAAATCATCTACGATCACCATGTCTGATGGTGATATACTATTATACCATGAGCGCATACCAGCTACAACCAAAAATGGTGGGGTATGATCAATATGGCTACCTGTCGAAGAAGACATCTGTACGGGCCGTGTCATAAGACCATCCAAGGGTCAATGCTGAGTATCTCTGGACATACATACATATGCATAACATAATAATATGCATGATACAATAGATGGCAATATGATATAGGGAATGAAAATGTACATACATCCCTAAGTATATCATCATCTAATACATCTCTGTACAGCAAAAATACAGGGAAATGGGGCGAAGCTACCCAATAACTCAACAGAGGCCTATCAAAAGAAATAGCAAGAATGGGGCAAAGCTACCCAGCAGCTAACAGAGCCGTATCAAAAGAGATAACGAGAAATACATCATAAAAATTTAATAGTGTCAATGTCTACATCATCAATGCTATCCACCTGATGTAACTCCTCCTGAGTCACTGGATCTCTATCTACAGGGATGTCAGGCCTATACAAGGGAGGATCTGCACTGGCAAAACCATATGGGTCACCTGAGGGGCCAGCGCCAGAGCTGGAAGGATCAAAATTATCTACCTCTAAAGGATCTCTGCCCAAATGTCGGATGAAAAAATATGACTGGTCCAACTGCCGGGTCAATTTATCAATCTGTGTCACATGACTAGGATCTCTGACACAGTCTAGCCAATCCGTCATCATCACGGATCCTGGAACCATATCCCCCATAAACTATGTGGCGCGGGTCTGAGCTCCAATGGTACGAGGGATCCACCAATGCTGGAATATCTCCTGAGTGCAGGGGCCCTCGGATAAAGTAAAACCGTCAATCCCCAACAATGGGATGTCAATGATGGGTGACTGCGAAACAGGCCAATAATGCCTGGCAGGAGGCAAGATCGGCATACGGATCTCTCCTGTAGTGCTCCTGATATCACGTGCTCCTAAGTAGAACTCCCATCCTCCATCTGTGAAGAGAGGAATCCTGCGGGTGGAAATGACGTACTTAACTCTAGTCGAGTACCCATCCTCAAATCCAACTCTCAAATGCTCCACAGAGTAGGGAACCTATGTGATGACACCCGCTGTCAACAACTCCAGCTGTAGGCGACAATGAGTGAAACCCTCAGCAACAGGGACCTCCGATAGTATGGAATGATGCCATCGTCGTCCTCGTGGATAGGTTTCTAAACCTAACACGCGCACAGGACGCAAACATGGTAGCCTCTCATAGGCCCAAAACTTCCAACACAAAGGCAAACATCTGCTGTCAGTCAACACTCTTAACCTGTACACGGGAAAAGACAACAGAAACAATCACCAGCAAAAATGGGTAGAATCCTAACCACGCCTCGGTCAAGCCCTGCGATCGCATGCGCATTCCCCTGAAGAAGTAGGCAAAGGTGTAGGAACCCCAATCATAGTCTCCTATACGGTCCACGTGTCGAGTGGCTCTAATCAAAGCGAAGGACACCGTAGAGGAATTATCTGCTATGAAGCAGCCCCTAATGTTCATCAGGAACAATCGCCAAAGAATGCAGTCCCTAACTCTCACATCATTGGGTATAGGCTCACTCAATAGCCCGCTCATAGCATCTACGCTCAAAGAACCTGTGCGAATAGTCCTGCCCTTGAGCGCCTCCGCCGAAACTCCCAACAAGGATCTGACGGCAGTAGGGGTAATATCCGCTGAACAAGGCACTAGATCCCCTCCAAACTTCATACCTGTGATAAACCGCCAATCCATCGGCGTCATCATCACCTCACAGTCCAGCAAATGGAGTGACCGAGTCTGGTGAAACCACCGCTCAGACAATGCCCTGAGGTAACCCCAGGGACAACAACGGGGAAGAATAGAAAAGAATGCTCTAAATCCCCAGCCATGTATAATCGCTCTATAGTCATCATGCAAGGCCTGATACATAGAGTGGATGTTAAAATAGTTCCCTCGAGGCTGTGTAAAGCCGGGAACCTACATCAAATGCAGATCAACATTAGAATCCTTTAATCTTCATCAATAGGAAACAAAGAAGATTAAGATCTAACTTCATACCTCATTTGCGTGCAGGTATACTGAAGGATGCCGACTCAAGTCACCCAGAAGATCTGGGTTCGCCACTTGAATTCCTGGCAATGACCTACAGGTAACACGTATAGCAGGAGCAGGAGCCTCGACTGGTACATCCTCCTCCTCGTCCTTGACATCCGGCACTTCAACCCGGATAGGACGTATCACCGCCTCCACCAAACGACGAGGTTTTCTGACAGACCAGAACTGAGGCTCTTCAGAATCCCTCCTCCGTACACCTGAAGTAGTCATGCGGGAACTACTCGACTGATCCGGATCCATGATATTTGGACAACAAGTCTCCAAATCACGTCAGAAAGGATGTGGTAAATTCTTACCTGGAAGCTTTTCAACATGCATGCATGCATTGTTTTAACATACATCTACAGTAGAGTTAAAATGCATGACTAATCATTCCTACATTTTGGGAAAATTTTGCCATAGCCCCTTTATAAATGGGACTATCCACATGCACATAGGTATGACTAGGTGGCCATTCAGTATCACACCTATACACAGTCATATACATCCTATATGCATTTAATACATTGCAGTAAAAAATCGCTAAGTGTAATCTAATTACCAGGATTATTTTGCTTGTCTGCCTTTACTCATTTGTCCTCAGATAGGATAAGAAATGATAGTAAAAGGTGCAAATTTGACTGTTTCAAAAGTAAAAAAATTTCACATCATTATGTTCAGCATGGTTTAATACTAACATTTGTTATGTTGAATATTTTTTATCAAGTCATATCAGCATGCATATTCACTACTATGTGTCTAAATGCATTTCATGTGATAAGTCATTTTCCAACGGATAGAAACTAGAAAAGAATACATGCATACGTTACCAGTACAGTTAAGAACGCTTGTACGGTAGTAGATTATGTAGAAAGTTTCCCGAACTCAACAAGTCTGATGAGAAGCTATTCGATTTCCTTCGTCGCACAGCTTGAAAATGACTCATGAAAGCAACCTTTGGGCTTTACATAGCCACAGGTTGGCCGTAGGTCCACCTGCGGCTACTACAGGTGTACTTACGGCACTCCTACATGGGTCCCACACCTCCGGCTTGCTCCAGTTAGAGTTACAAAGGAGGTCTCACAAGCTGAAAAGGCCAAATCAGGAATAAAAGTGCTACACGATTGAGCGGAATAGCCCGAAATCCTGGTGTTCATGTGTCAAACTCTGACTCCACATGTTCCATATTGGTATTCAGCTATATACAAGGTATACGATACCAGTAGCCTCAGCTTTCACAAATCATGCTCGAAAATACTCCACAAAGGTTTGATGCCGTCAATGAGCGCCAGGCAACCCTTACGTATCCCCGGCAAGGGTTGCAACGCAGAATCTACGAAAAATACAAATCAAAGACGTATCCCCGGTGGGGGTTACAACGCTGAAGTTTCAAACACCTACGTATCCCCGGCGGGGGTCATAACGCACATCTTACAAACATCCACGTATCCCCGGTGGGGGTTACAGCGCATTCAACCATTAATACACACATCAATGAAGGTCAAGTAGCATTGACATCATGTCAGCCGATGGCAAGTAAACCCATCAAAGTAACTCATCCGCGTATCCCCGGCGGGGGTTATAGAGCATGCAACCATTGATACACACATCAATTAAGGTCAAGCAACCTTGATAATGCACCCATCAAGGATCTCTCCAGTGATGTACATATCAACGAAGGTCAGGCAACCCTGACAACAACAGGCTGTTGGCAGTAACTCCAACACGATGAGGGAATATGTTATACTCATCCTCAACTAGATAAAGCTTTATCTCCACAGATCTCTTACACATAAGAGGTACCTCTATGGAATATAAGCCAGTGTCCAGGATTCATGACTTTGGTGATAGCCCCAACGTCAACATCCTTGACGACTTGGATCACATGTCCAAGCCATCACCAATTGTCATCCCAGCAGGATTACATGATAGTCATGCATCATACATTTGCATCATGTTGCTACACATAGAATCATGTTTATTTCACTTGCATTTCACGTGTTTAGGATTCTTTATCTTATACATGCCTTGCATTGCATGAATATGGTAAAGAGGGGCATCTGTAAACACTCAAATTTTTTTTTATACAAATGTTACTAACATTATAGGAGGGCATAATCGTCTTTCAGAGATAACCCTTGAAGACAACTCACATCCATTTCGGATACCACCGGAAGTTCGGTCTCCATTCCGGATACTATCGGAGGATCAGTTTATAACTCGGACCACACATCGGGAGTTTCAGTCTCAACCCGGACCACACACCGGGAGTCTCATTCTCAACCCCGGAACACACACCGGAAGGACTATTTCCAACCTCGGAGATAACCCCGAGTTTTGTCCTTGGCGATAACCCCAAGGAATGTTATTACAGTTCTGACGATAACTCCGGAAATGCTTATTTCAAATACATGCGATCAGCTTCAATCTCACACCTCCTGCCGAGGCACTCATCTCTCAAACCCGAAGGTAACATCGGGTAAACAGGCATTTACATGATGACATTGCAGCATTCAAACACTTGCAGCAGTCCAATCTCAGATGTAACCCTGAGCAACGTCTACTTTCAACTCAAACCGATGATAACCTCGGCGAAGAGTCAAACGTCATCTTTCCACATCATCTGTGCGTCGTCTCGACACTTCAATACATACATACATACAACTATGTCATTCAAGAACCAGGATATCCAATCCCGAGTGACTATTACGCATGGCAGTACACCGGATAGAATTTGAAGCTTGAAGATCATAGGCATGGTCCCCTCTTCCTGACTTCGTACAACCTCTAATCCATGTCATTATGTAACTCTAGACACAAGCTATCTGAAGAAGGTCACATATACCTCGTTTGGAAGCTCGGATTGAAGTTTTTCAAGTTCGAGCTGACATTATAGTGCGTGAGTGCACATACTTCGAGACTATAGGACCCACGAAGCCCAGGCCCACCACGACCAGCCGCAGGTGTAATTGCGGCTGTCGTAGGTACACCTGCGGCCATCAGTTTATAAATATGAGCTGATGGCCAACCATTTTGAGGGAGAGAAGAGAGAGAAAAAGCGAGGAAGCCCTGTCCATTTTACTTTGTACACACCCATATTGAGTGTTTCCTCTTCTGTTAGCTCACATATAGCTATCTTTTGTCCGGCGGGAGCTGAGTATTTATCCACATAGAGTCATAGAAGTCTCCTTTGGCAGCCCACTGTAAGCCTTTTTACATTCTATAAAGCTTTTTTCTCATATTATCACACATTGTTGTACACGTTGAGAGTCATGTGAGTGTGTTTGCCCAGACTTCGGTCCGTGGTTTTTATTTTTGTCTGTATATATATACTTATACTTATATATATATATATATATATATATATATATATATATATATATATATATATATATATATATATATATATATATATATAAACTGTTGTCAGACTCTGTCTGATGAGCCTAGACTTCGATCTGGAGCGTTAATTGCTTTATATATATATATATTTATTTATTTTTCCTGCCAGGAATTTACTTCGTGGCAGTTGATAGCTTTTTACAGCTTTATTTACATTCAAGTCCCGCCTGGAATATACGCCGTGGCGGTTGATAGCATGTATCGCTTTATTTACATTTCTGATCCCCCATGGAGTTGCTTCGTGATGGTTGATCATGCACATATATATATTTACTACTTATATATATATATATATAACTGCTTACTGTTTTTCATACAAATCGCAGTATCATGTGAGCCTAAGAATCATGCGATCACAGATTCAGTCTACTGAATCTAGATTAGGTTCCCATGATAGACTTTTTCCAGCTGTAAGTAGCTTGTACATTATTTACAGTGTCTGAATTTCCTTGGATGGCTGTTATGCCCATAAGGAGTTCGACACTGCTGTATATTATTTTCTCTCAGATGCTTCGCATTTTAAAAAATAAAAGCAAACAAGCCGAACATTTTAATAATAAAATAGAAGTATCAAAGGCCGCAATTACTATTGAGCACAGGGTTTGAAAAACTTTTTTCATAAAATTTCATTGTTATATCTTGTTTAAATTTGAATTTTTTACAAAAAAAATCAAACCCTATGTATATAGGTGCAACGAGGCAAAGCACTACTTCCAGATAATTGCACATTGATCCACACACACATACACACACATTCATATAACAGTTTCTTTGAGAAGTGACGGTCACCGTGACAACATGGATGTCGGGGGGGGGGGTGCCTACCATCTTCCCTCCGCATAACCAAGCCCCCGAACCCTTAATGAATCTCGGCTTCACAGACCCGTTTAGCAGTGTCACATCACTGGGTCAATGTACAAACCTGTTCGGTTGCATTGGTATAACCAGTTAAATACACCAACTGGCGAATCTTAAAGTCCAATCGTCGACATTACATATGTCAGACCTTTTTCACTTATTTTTTCAAACAAATCTCACATTAACATGAGAACACCAAAGAACAAGTAACGAAAAGGGACATCAAAAAATCCCAACGTCGACAATCATTCTTGAAATTTACTTGACAATTGGTTGTCATGTTGACAATTTGAACATTCTTGAACTCTAGATAAATTAAATTATAAATTTTTAATATTTATCTTGGATCTCACTTTTATTCATCCTTTATATCATTACCATCAGCCTCAAACTTAAATTGTGATGAAAAGTTATCTTTGGCCCGTTGTGTGAAGATGAATTGTAATTGGTATGATTATGATCATGAATTATGTATTGGTATAATCATGACCTTTGGTGTTACAGATAAAAGCTTATGGTGAGAGTTCTCTTTGGCCCATAGTGTAAAGATGGACTGTTGTTTGGCATGATCATGACCACTGGTGATACAAATGAATATCTTTGGCTCATAGTGCAAAGATAAACTGTTGATTGGTGTTACATGGATAAAATATTGATGATGAATTTTTAAATCATAGAAGACAGTAGACATCATGCTCTACCTGACTATTTTAATGAATTGTTTGTTCTGCTACAGTTGTTAATTTAAAACTTGTTGTCCATTATATTTTATCTGATTTATCATTGTTGAAGGCTAAAGCTAAATTATTCTTCATTATCTTAATCATGATATTCTTTATTGGGTTAGTTGAGCACACCCTTTTTGTTCTATTATTTTTCTCAGGAAATGAGAGTGTAGCTGAGACTAGTTGGGAAATGGAGCAATGGTCCGAGATAGTTACTATAATAGTATTCACTATGTTATAAAATAGTGTGACAATAATTGTAATGAGTACTTAATTTGAGTGTGAATATTGTCGCATTATATACGTTATAATATTTATATTAAAACTCATAGTATATGTGTTGTCGTATTTTGCACGACAATTTATTAGTTATAAATAAAAAAAATTTATATTTGAATTCTGTAGTATGTATTTGGAGACTTAAAATGGGTTGTGTGGACCTATTTTGGGGGCGTCACAATTATTGTATGTATATGTTAGTTGGAAGGTTATTATTATGTTGTATATGTTGTTGGGAAAATAAACAAATTTACAGGTACAAAAATGTGGGTTAAAACCATGAATATTGTCAAAACAGAAAAAATTGTTTAAAAAAAACATCTTATTCTCGACAGAATAAGGTATTTCTGATGCAAATTCCATCGAAATTAAGCCTACCTACATGTAAGCCAGCGACACCACGTGGCAACTTAACATCGACGGACTAATTTCCGACTGAATGGATCCCGTCAAGAATATATTAATTCTGACCAAATATTCCGTCGGAAATAGTTCCGTTGACAGTTTGTTATTTCTGATCGAAATCCCGAGAAATTTAATTCCGACACGGTCATATTTGACTGAATATTTCATCAAAATTAAAATATTCTCGACATAATATCTTTAATTTGACAGAATATTCCGTTTAAATTATCCTTTTTTCTGTAGTGGGATTTGAATATTTACATATATTTTACGTATAGGTCTAGAAGAAATTAACAATAAGAAAACGAAAATAAATAAATTATGGCAAGTGTTTTGCTGTTGATTGTGGTTGGGTGAAGGTGATGGCCGATGGGTGGGGGGGGGGGGGGGGGTGATGAGATGTAAGTGAAGAGATAAGGATGAGAAAGAGAATGAACTATTTGTATTTTGGATTTTATTTTATTTTCCTTTTCCGCATGGCAAATCACATCGACAAACATATGACATGGATACAATATGTGGGTCATGTGTGTTAGTTCAGTTAAAAATCAAAATATTTAATATAAAATGTAATTACAAATATTAACTTTAGTAATATAAATATAAATTTGACTTCGATTCAATGAGTAAAAAATAATTTAACCCTATAAACAAATGAATACTAAATAATTTATATTTAAATTGTATAAATGTCGAAATATTAAAAAGAATTCAAATTCAACTCGTTTAACTATTAATTCGAGTGTCGCTCAAAATATTCAAACCAGATTTGAATCGAAATTCAACCTACTCGATTTCTTTTCATCCATACATTTTACCAATGAGTAACCTGTTGAGTAAATGTGTAAATGAATCAAGACGAGTATTGAGTTACTTATATTTAATTCACAAAATTCTTAGAATATAAAATAAAATTTTATTGAGACTCGTTTAGCTACCGAGTCCAGCACAATCTCGAATCGAGACTGAACAATTTGAATTTTTCGTATAAATATGATCGGAATATCAATAAAAAATAAAAATTTAAGGAGGTTGGACTAATTTATTAAATTTTAAAATTTATTCATATTTAAATTATTTATATTTCAAGTTAAATTCAAATTAAATTTTTAATCAAACAAGTATGAATGGAGTTGAAACTGTTTGCGGACATACATCAAATTCAATGGGCACTGCCCGAATTGGAACACAATAAAACGGATATAAACGCGGGTATTACGAAACCCGACCTAACCTGCTATTATCCCTAAACATTTCTAATTGTTATCGGATCATCACTTTCTCACTCCTCCCCACCCACCTGAAAATCCACAAGTGAAAATCAATGGAGCTCACACTCCAGCAGCTGAAACAATTCGACGGCACAGATCCATCGAAACCCATATTCGTGGCCATAAAGGGTCGCATATTCAACGTTAGCACCGGCAATTCCTTTTACGGTCCCGGCGGCGCTTACGCCATGTTCGCCGGCAAGGACGCCAGCAGAGCTCTGGCCAAGATGAGCAAGAACGAGGAGGACGTTGTTGCCTCTCTTGATGGCCTCACCGAGAAGGAGATTGGCGTACTCATCGACTGGGAAAAGAAGTTTGAAGCTAAGTACCCAATTGTTGGCCGTGTTGTCTAATAAAAATTTATGATCTTATATGTTTTATATGTTTTGTGGGTTATTGTATTTTAGATTTTGAGATCTTGTGAACCATGGTTTAATGCTGTTATGGGATTTGAATGGATTTGATTAATAAATATGATGTTGTGTTAATTTGGATATATATATATATATATATATATATATATATATATATATATATATATATATATAGGGATTGCATCAACAGCAACCGGTTGTTGGGGAGCAACCCTTTTGGCCCAGCCGCTACAACCTGTACCGGTCTTGGACAATCTTTTTTTTATAAGCCGTAACAACCGGTTGCTGTGATGGATACCCATATATATATATATATAATAAATATGTTTGCTTAATGCTGTTAGGGGATGGAATGGATTTGATTAATTAATATGGTAGTGAGCCAATTATATTCTACATATGAATATAGAATTCTATGCGTTTTGAGAGAAAATCATGGAAATTTGATTGTGTTAAGAATAATTAAATCGATTTATCATGTTAAATAATATTACATCATCTATTAATACAATCAAAACTTCTTGATTTTCTCTAAAAATATAGATTTGTTTCTCAAAAAATATAGAGTTGTGAGATTCCTATTGAATGGTGTAAAAAACACTAGTTTTGATTCTCATACCAATTCATATCAGTATGAGCTTTTGTCTAATTCCTGAGAACTTGAGGCTTTTTGTGCTCTTGCTAGGTGGGTATCTGTATTGGCTTTTGTTTCTTACATTCTTAATGTGTTTATGTGTGTGTGTGATGATATTCTTAAATTTTTTGGTTTAAGGCTGGTTCAATGTTTCAAGGGGATTGCATAACATATAGAGGACATGTTAATTTAGAATATATATCAGTCTTATGTGCATTTCTTGGTTTGCAAGAAGATTGTGCAAGAAGATTGTGAGTTTATTTATTCATCATCATGCAAGAGGATTGGAACTTAAGATCATTTGCCTCCAAATGGGCCATTCTTTTCCTTTAGTTTGTCCCAGATTAAAAATATATATATATATATATATATATATATATACGGGAAGCTTCAAGAGTATAATTCTTAAATAGCATAATTTTATCAAAACGACGTAATTTTATAAGGACGCGGTGACATTTTTGTAAATACGCGGTGGCATGGTATTTACAAAAATGTCACTGCGTCCTTATAAAACTACGTCGTTTTGATAAAATTATGCTATTTAAGGCATTATGCTATTTAAGAATTATCTTGAAGCTTCCCGTATATATATATATATATATATATATATATATATATATATATATATAGGGAATAATGGCCATACACATCCTTGCAAATTTTTTTTGTACACAGTCCACCAAAATTACGTAGTTTTGGCAGATTTGTTTTAAAAAAAAACATGGTTCCACCTCTCATGTCCGTATAAGGGCTTCTCTCCTCCCAAATTGCATGTAAGAGCTTCGCTCCTCCCAAATCAGAAATGACACCGCTCTCGGCGTCTCTGAGCTCATTCTCGTTGGCCGTCGCGATTTCAACTCCTTCGGCAGCCACGGTTATATATATATAGTCTTAAAGTTAACGTGAGTGAGAGATGGGCCAGGCATTACGTCGAGCATGTGGCAAGATTCGAAGCTCCGGTGTCGATACATCGTCATTGCCCTCCTCATTGGCTTAGATCAAGAAGCCTGTCGATCGGAGTCCACCAGCCGTTCCCTTCAACAAGGTCCCCGACGATATCGCTGGTTCTGATTCCAGTAAGTGTTTTTTAGCTATTTTAAACTCTTTTTTATTTTATTTTTTCAGTTTTGGGCCATACAGATTTGATTAAATTCTTTGAAGTTAATGTTGGATTAGCTTTATTGGAAAATTAGTTTTTACAATGATTATGTTTCTCCATGGAAATAATTAGAAGAAAATGTTAAATGTTTGTCTTCATATTGAATGGTGAATTATTCTGCAGAATAAGAATGTGTATTACTATATATCATATGGGTGTTCAGAAGCTTTGTTTAAGTTTTACTGTATAATTAGGCACATATTTTGTTTTGTTGAATTACACTAGATATTAGGAGTTACATATCTATTTAGTTTATTTGAAGCTACAATTTAGTACCTTTAAATCTTTCAGATTTCTTTTTGGCCTTGTGATAAAGATATTATTACTGGAATAGTTGTTCATTCATGAGGAACACACTTTTTGATTGTGGTTAGTAATTTGTTCTGAAGCATTCACAAAATTTTATCATTTTAATTGTTTTGGAATTACAAATTTTCAGGATTTGTGTTTTCTTAATTTACAATGCATTCAATTAAGTGATTCATTGATTTAAAAAAAATTATTTTGTATTTTTTTGGTGTTAACTGAACCATGCCAGAGCACACTTTTTGTTTGACTGAAAGAGTTTCCTGTGTTCTCTTTAGGCTTGGAATAGGTTAAGATCTTCTAATGCAAGCCAAGCTGATGATGCCATTTCAAGCTTCCAACTTTTCCTCTGTGGGTTAGCCGCTGGTACATGTGCTAAAGTTGTCCACTTAATGTGGTCAAGAAGAGGTTCTAGGTGATTTCTTGAACTGATACCTTCGAAGAAGGCTCGCTACTTGTATTTGATTTGAAATTATATTTTAGTTGTTTTGATTCTAGTATAAGAGTTGGCCTTTATTTATTTATTTATTTATCATTTTTTATTTCGTTAGTAATGAATAAACAATTTTTCTTTACCAGCCTTTAGATATTAAAAGAGTTAATACTGTCAAGTCTTTAGCTACCATGTGGAGGAAGTTAATATGTATTCCCTTTGTTTCGAAATGAGTGCACATATTTTTCTGTTACGTACCAAAATGAGAGTCCTCAATGGTCCAAAAATATTATATGTGATCTTTGGTCACTGATTTTAACTTTTCTTACAAACTCTTAAATTTGTAACTTGGGCGCTCAATATGGGACAGACCAAGTATGTTTTATAGTGG
Organism: Panax japonicus; assembly: GCA_020205505.1. Lineage (NCBI taxonomy): Eukaryota > Viridiplantae > Streptophyta > Magnoliopsida > Apiales > Araliaceae > Panax > Panax japonicus. The sequence goes on from CM035102.1 coordinate 26,070,464, forward strand.
TAGATTCGTTGCCATGGCCATATGCCATGTTAAATGGGAAATATTAAAGCATTAAAGTGTGGGCTATAGAATCATTTGGTGGTAATTCATACCAACTAAAATATGTCAGTCTTTTTCGACAGATTGAAGGACTACAAAGGCACCCGAGATATGGCGCTCGAGTTGAGCGACAAACATACACAAATATGGTTGATGCCCTATGTAGAATTGTGCAGATGGAGGGTTGGGCTGGGCTTTATAAGGGTATTGTTCCATCAATTGTTAAGGCTGCCCCTGCTGGTGCTGTAACATTCGTTGCTTAACATCAGACTGGTTAGAGTCCATTCTGACTTGAAGCTGACCTGATTTGTGTCCTCTTTTTTGCTTTCACCTTTTCTTTTCTCTGTCTACTATATTGTAATGCCCTAGCAAATTCGTGCTGCTTTTATAGTTATAAATTTAGTCATCCTCGTCACAGGTCATAATTTTTGTAGTTGTAGTATGATCACAGAATTATAACATTGCAAGTTGTTTGCACAACATTTTGTTTTAACGACATTCACATTTCAGCAATTGAATTTGACCACATTATCTTGTATCTGAATAATTGAATGAGAAAAAAACAATATTAGCACTTGATGTTCTTAGGGGTGTTTGATAAAAATTGAATGAATCTTAATCTGAATGAGTTGAATCTGAATCTGAATGAGTTGAATCTGAATCTGAATGAAAAAAGCTGTTTGACAATTGACATGTCTGAAACATATAAATGACAAAATTTTATTATATTACCTTTTTGAAAAAATTGAAAATTGTTGACAAAATTTGACTTAGCCATTCAACTTGTTCAGACCATTTAGATTCAGTTCTATTCAGCTTTAAACAAACAGCTCCTTAGTCCGATTTCATTGTTATTTGCATCTTGTTGGAAAAGAGTTAAAAGACTGAGTTGAAAGATTCTGATCTGCACCATCAGCACTAAACTTAATTTTGCAAGTTGTACAAAGGGGGGCTGAAGATTAACTCTCTTCATACGCACCGCTAACATATTCGTCTTAAGATGAAACTCTAGTCCCGAGCATGAACCGGAAATAATGTAAGAATGGCTTACTTTCTAGTGTGGTTTGCCTACCCAAAGTCGGTACATTTTACATTGGAGGAAATACATACGAAGCTTATATAAGACTAGCAATTGTAATGAGCTGCCTTATTCTAAATTGAGATGAGGCAAAAACACAAGTAAGACGATTCAAACTGGACAAAAACATGAGTAAGATGATTCAAACTGGACAGAAAGCTCTTCTATTCATAACAACCACCTGAAACAAAAATAAAATAAAATCGGTGGGATTAACACCAGTAATATTTTTCTGCAATGTTTACCAGAAACGTATAACTCCAGAGTTATTACAAACAGAATTCATAGCGTCTACAAACTCTCGTAAACAATTTGTGCAATCCATCTTTCATGCGTCAAAACATCATGTTAGCAAAGTAAACGAGCAGGTGTGACAATTGTTATCGTTGATTCTTATTCTGTTTACTACTATCTTCTGGAGGCAATGATACGAACTGAAGGATCCTCTCAACCTGCACAACAATTAAGCTTCTCAAATTTATAGAGCTCAATCAACACACCTCCAATCTCATGAGACTTTGGTTGATCCACCAAACAAATGAGGCTGCAAGCAGAAACTGGAGGAAAATGAACAATGAACCTCACATTAGCAGAGAACGAGGTGAAGGATCATATCTCAATATCATTATTATAAGAGGAAGGACTAAGGAGACTCCTACCTTATGAATATGCTGGAGCATGTTACGCCCATGCCATCAGAGAAGCTTCTCACAAAATCTGTAAACAAAAATCTAAACCTTGGAAGATAAAGTCAACGTTATCAAGCAAAGCAAAGCACAGTATTGGACATACATTGCAGATAAGAACTTGATATCTGTCTGCAAGGATTTTAGTTTCCTATATATGCCTGCTTAGCGGACCAAGCAAAATATGCTCAATCAGCCACTTGGATTACCATGGGGAACCAAGTGAATCATTGAGGAATACTGCAATAAAAGCAATTATTTTTTATATCAAAATCAATCTAGAGTAATAAATTGTGCTATATGACAAGCTATTAAAGAAGGTCTCACAAGTCGTCTTAAACAGTTAAGCTCCATCTAGCATTAAGAGAAATATATTAGAACTAACAAGGAGGCCAATAAACCTAGATAGATAGAAAATATATAAACTTAAACAAGTTCAATAAACTCAACTCACCCATCTCAGGTTTCCCTCCAGACATGGATTGAATTCTCCCCACCATTGTGGATTCTTTTCTTCAAGTATGTTGTCAGCATTAATTCTTGATGCAACATCTTGACAGGGAAGAAATAAAACCACATAAAATTATATTACAAGAGTGTCCTCTTAGAATGACCTGAAACTTGTCAAAAGATTGTGTTCAGATAAGGAAAATGAGTTTTGACAAAGAGGTCGGCATACTCAGCCCAACTGAAAACAAAAACAAAACAAAATATAAATAAGAAGACTAAGTTGCCATCACGACTCCTCAACAGTTTTTCTCTCTGTCTTAGCAATGCTTCTTTAGGTTTTCTTGGACTTCAAGAGGGAGAAATGAATAAAATTTAAAGGAAAAAGACTCAATGGACACAAAATCAAGATTAAGTGCAATAGATCTTGCAAAAAGTCTTGTTTATTTCTCACTTTTTATTTCTCCTTTTCCTTTTTATTACTTGTCTCTCAAACATTCCAAACTTTGAACACCATCTTAATGAATAAACAACTATTCCAATAATAATATCTTTATCACAAGGCCAAAAAGGAATCTGAAAGGTTTAAAAGTATTAAATTGTAGCTTCAAATAAACTAAATAGATATGTAACTCCTAATATCTAGTGTAATTCAGCAATTGAACTTTTTATTGTCCCTCACAACATAAACATGATTAAAAGGGCAAAACAAAATATATGTGCCTAATTATGCAGTAAAACTTAACTAAACTTCTGAACGTCATATATAGTAATACACATTCTTATTCTGCAGAATAACTCACCATTCAATATGAAGACACATTTAATATTTTCTTCTAATTATTTCCATGGCGAAACATAATCATTGTAAAAACTAAACTTTCCAATAAAGCTAATCCAATATTAACTTCAAAGAATTTAATCAAATCTGTATGCCCAAAACCTGAAAAAACTATAAAGAGAGAGTTAAAACAACTAAAAACACTTACTGAAATCAGAACTAGCGACATCGTCGGGGACCTGTTGGGATTTCGGCACATCAAAGCAACGCACAGCAGAATATAAATTGAACAAAACAAAAATAATTTTCGAAACCCAAAATAAGATCCATGCGAAACAGATATTAATTCAGTGTTAAGAGATTATACTAATTATGAAATAGCTTCTGAAACGCTTCGAATCTCCAACGCAATTCCTCACGAAACTACATCTCTATGGTATCCACACGAACCGTCGTACGATTCTGCAAAGGGAGCTGCGGTACTAGCCACCAAAGGAACAAGATTTTCGATTTTCTCTCTAGTCTCTCTCTAAGAGCAGCTAAGGTTTTGGTTTATGATTCTCTCCCTAAATTGGTTGATATATTATCTATATATAGCAGTCAAAAAAGGATTAATCAAAACCTAATATTATTTAAAACCTAATATTCGAATTTATATATATATATTATATATTAATTAAGTCTTACTTAATAAATATACATATATACAAATTATCCTATTAATTTAAATTCGTAATTTAAATACTATCAATCATATTGATATATTTAAATCCTTTCAATTTAAATTAATTCCCTTTTAATTACGTTCTATGTGTGTGACCCTATAGGTTATTATTACGTTGAAAATAATTTTAAAATCATATTATAAAATTATAAACAGTGAGCGGCATCTAGTAATGCATCACTGCTACCCAATTAATAATAAGATCGATGATTTGATGCAACCTTTTCGTGACCAATGTTATAATGTAATTTAATCCTTTTAACCTTGATATCCTAGATTAAACTCAAGTCATGGAATGTGTCATACTCTTCATAATTTAATCTGAGTTTTTTTGATCAATGAGTAGACTATATGAAAAAAATCACTATTTGAGCATGACCATGCATTTCATAGTCCTACTCAATCAAGAGGCCTATGGATATCACCCCTAATATATAGGAGGGTTAAATTCCATCTAGATCACTCATATTCCTCACACGATTTATGATGTACCCAATAATCACCTTTATAGTCCACCATATTAAAGGTGACCTTTGATGATATCGAAGTACATAAATTCCCGGGTAGTAATATAGTGATTTCAGTTCGGAGGATCATTACATCATTGTCAATATGAGAATCACTAATGACACTTTGCATAATGCTCCACGTAGAATTCTCATAGTGGGTATGTCCAGTACATCGTTCTCTAACATATACCTATGCATTGACTCAATATCTCATATATTTATGACCAATGAGATTTGGTCATCAGTCTATCCACATACTAGTCTCAATGCATCATTGTTGTCCCATCAACAATGATACTTGACTAGGGACATTTAAGAGCAATGATACTAATTGTTATTATATAATCTCATGTTCAAGTCACATACTAGAAACTATATAATTTATATCACTATTCTAAGGAATTTTATTATGTTAACATTTATATAACGTAGTAAATAAAATCATAATAAAATCATTCATCTATTCAATCAAATATAATATCAAAATGTTAAGCAATTATATCAAATAATTGGTCTCTAGGTCATAAACTCTAACAGGACCATGTCGAAGGGAACGACCGGTGGACTCCGATCGACAGGCTTCTTTAGCTAAGTCGATGAGGAGGTTAACAACGACATATCTACACCAGAGCTTTGAATCCTTCTAGATGCTCGACGTAATGCCTGGCCCATCTCTCACTCACGTTAACTTTAACACTCTCTATATGTAACCATGACTGTGGAAGGAGTTGAAATCGCGGCGGTCGACGAGAATGAGCTCGGAGACGCAGCGGTGACATTTTTGATTTGGGAGGAGGGAAGCCCTTATACACAATTTGGGAGGAGAGAAGTCCTTATGCGGACGTGGGAGGTGGAACCATGTTTTTTGTTTTAAATAAATCTACCAAAACGACTTAGTTTTGGCAGATCGTGTACAAAAAAATTATAAGGTTGTGTATGACCATTATCCATATATTTAAGATCAACCTTATGTTTGTGGACATAGATTCCATTGCAATCCCAAAATAGAGTTTCACTCATAGTTGAATTAGAGTCCATGATCCACAATTGAATATACATTGAAAGATACAAATAGAAGTAAAGAGATTTAGGGATTAAGAATAGCAAATCTGAGTTTCTTCTCTTGTTTCACTTCTGAACTTTCAAAGATCTTCAATTGCTTCAGTCTCCAAATCTAAGCTATTCTAGGGTTCTAATCTAATAAGGAAATTAAAGAAAAAAAAGGGCATATGTAATGTAGATTGATCCCCCAAGGGTGGAATCCCCCTTACATCATGAAAATACGTCACTTTTATAAGCCCTCATTGAATCCCCCTCTAAGTTACGCTTCAATCGCACTATCTAGTGAAAAAGTCATCTCTAGTCAACTTCCGAAGTGGCGCGACTGCGCTGGAATTGGTTTGAAGTTGGGCGCACCCGCGCTCAAGTATCAAATCACGTTTTTTTTGCTCCAGGGATTGGCGCGGCCGCGCCTAAAATACACTAGAAATCCGCGCGTCCGCGCCACTGGTTTTCTGCTGCAGTGTCCTCTGGTAAAACGACCATAACTTTTGATCCGGAAAGAGTTACGGGGCCTGCTACCTATCAAATCGAAGCTCTTGACGAGCTATACAACTTTCATTCTTTGAGAATTGAGAAATAATGGACGAATGAAGGCTGAAATTGGGTTGGAAGTGACAGCTATGCAAATGGCCACCAAAACCAGTGACGTTCAACGTTCGTTGGTACAAATGTCATAACTCTTGCATCCAAAGTCCGATTAGAATGATTTAAGATGTTTCGAAAAGCTAAGAAGAATCTCTACAACATAATTAAAGTTCCAAGCCAAGAACATGAAATGAACATGAAAGCCCAAACGATCCCCGGATTGTTTTTCCTTGCGTTTTCATACGAATAGTCGCTCACATCGTTCCCAAGCATAAGATCTACAAAATGAACACAAAATGCATGAAAAGTAACTAAGAAACCTGAGTATAAGCAACTAATTTAAGTAATAGATACCGAATAAGTAGGTATAAAATCAACTTATCAAATACCCCCAAACTTAAACCGTTGCTTGTCCCCAAGCAACACAACATAATGCATTCTCCATGCTATGCAAGCTACACTACTATGACAATGAATTCCAAGATTTCCAGCCATGTTGAGAGTTCTAATAAGATATGCCTCAGAGAAATATCAAGATCCAAGCATAAAGCATCAAACTAAGCTAAAGGCATAATGACATACAATCAGATAATCCTAACCTGCTATAAAGATGTTGTGTGTGTGTGTGTGTGATGTGTTCACAGATAAGCTTGACAAAGGTGAAGATACCACATGCTAAATTGCTTAAGACAGAAAATTGAAGTTTAAATCAAGAACTGCATATACTAATGAGACATCAACTACTCCAACACATCAATACAAACTAAGATTCAACAATGGGTTTATTCTGCTTTATTTTTACTCACGAGGGCGATTTTCGCACTTTCCCGCTGTGTTTATTGATTTTTTTATTTGTTTATTATTTTTAATTTTTATATATATATATATGTAGCGAGTGCGTTTTACGCTCCATCTCACTTTCCATTTCCATTTAAACGAGTGCGTTTTACGCTCCATCTCGTCTTAATAGCAAGCATACGCATGTGTTCCCAAAGTTTGAGTATCTGTGTTTTCATAGTCTATGTCTACTTTATACACAATTCCATCTTTAAAAATAACATTTTCTACTCAGCAAACAAACAAGTTATTCTTAAACCAACAAGCAGATTTGAACACCTATGTGCTAACCGATATCATCTAAACAACAAGCATGAATTAAATCATGTATAACATTATAACTAAGCTCAGTGTTATCCACTAAATTCAAAAATCTATCAAATTTCTATGTCATAATTGACCAAATTAGAATTCAACCGACTAAAAACATGGGAATATGTTATGTAATGCAACTAAACACATACTAAGTAAACAAGACAAAAGAAAACTGAAAAAATTTTCAAGTATAATTTAACTACAAAGATACTAAAATATCCCTACTATGCAACTTAAACATGCAATCAAACTATATGCAACTAACTATATGTAACAACTACTCACTACAACCCAATACCCCCAAACTTAAAATTAACAACGCCCTCATTGTAATTTAAAGTGAAAGAATACTCCCCTAAGTGGCAATGTCATATTCGTTCGCCTCCTCATGATCTGATGGTATATCAGGCGATGGCTAAGTTTGAGATATTCTGTAGTTGGAAATTGAGTGTGGGCTTCTAGTTGTCCGAATGCTTTGAGTCAGAAATTCTAAAAATTTAACATTATTTTTTTTCTATGACTGAGCTATGGCGCGACCGCTGTTGTATTTCGCTTGTAGTTGGGCGCGGTCGCGCTACCCTGTACCTTGGCAACTTCAGTTTTTTTTGACTTCTGTTTGATCCTGAATGCTTATAGCAATTGGATTGAACCTGAGAGGAGAAATAATAAAACTATTATTAAGACTTACAACTATCAAACATCTACGAAATATGGAAAGTATGAAGACTTAAACATAACTGAAGAAGTAAATGAAAATATAAATAAGAATTAAATAAGGAGGGAGAAAGATTGGATGGGGTGCCTCCCATCTAGCACTCGATTTATAGTTCGTTAGCTGGACTCTTTTCTTGACACCGCTATCTGATTCCTCTACGATAAGCTAGGAAACCTCCATCCATTAGAACCGCTATGTGCTTTGGTAGGTTCCCCATCACTGAGAGTCTTCGGATTGAAGCCACCTAGCATATTTCCTATACATGATGTCCCCAGTTCCATTACATCGCCAGGTGCTTCTCCCGTTGTATCTATTAATAGATTTTTGCATTGAGGCATGAAAGATACAACGAGATTTTCTTCTTTTATTATCTTTTCCTCAGCCCACCATGGTTTGTAAGAGGCCTCATAATCGCAGAAATTCTTGCTTTGGATGTGACTACCAAGGGGACATGAGTGTTTAAAATTCACTGAATTTTTCAACTCTAACTGAGAAGGCACTTGGGGTATTATACAACTCAGCTCATGATCTTCATTTTCCATACCCCCAGTTATCTCCTCAATGTCCACTCCTTTCAGTTCATTTAGTGACATGTACACTTCTGGCTCTCCATCAGTTTCATCGTCCATGTCATAGCACTAATTGTTTGGAGGGCGATTGTTCAAGACTTCGAACATTTGATCCATCTAATTCTGAAGATTTTGAATTGACCTCTCTTGCTCAATCATTTTCTCCTCAGTTGATGCTACAAATTTTAACCACAAATCCTCCAATCTTGAATTATCTTTCTCAATTTCAAAATCCATGTATTGAGGACCATTCATTGACGAATGAATGAGTTGTTCCATCTGTCTGTTAAGATTTTAACTTGATAACTCCTGACTCATCATCATCTCTTCATGGTCTGCTATGCTTTTTGACATGAATTCTTTCAACCTTGAATTTTCTTCTTGTTACATTGGAGGTGGATATGAGAAATCCGATGGATGTGTTGGACTTGGGACACAATATTAATCTCGATAGTTATAACTCCATTCAGAATCACCCCCAAACTGTACTTGTCCAACACTGATGTTGCACTTATAACTTGGATGCTTGCTAGCACAATATTCACATGTAACTGCTATCTCTCGAGTACCTTGGGCTGCAAGAACATCCAACCTCTCCGAAAGTGTTGCAATTTGTGTTGACAATGTAGAAAATACATTGAGTTCCCTCAGTGCTTATGTCCCTTGGTTGAGGCATATTCGCATAAGGCCATTGATAAGCAAAGTCATCCATGATACCTGAAAAGAGAAAAATATATGAAGATAATTAAAATAAATTAAAATGTTTAAATTAAGACTAATTTGATTGAAATTAATGTTGGCAAAAACTATTAAAATAATTTACCGGCAACGGCGCCAAAAAACTTGTTGATCATTTTACCGATCAATATATGCGTGCAAGTATACACAGTCAACAAGTAATAAAGAGTAAGTAAAGTATTGTTTGCACAGAGAATTAACTAATAAAGTTTACCAAGCACTAACCTATAACCATTTCAGTCTTATTAAAACAAATGATTTATTATAGTAATGAAAACTATGAAATTAAATAATACTAACTACCCCTAAAATGATACTAGATAATGAAGACTCGAGATTACAATTTCCATTATTGAATCATTTAAATCGACACACTTCCTATTAAGCCAAATTAATTATATTGGATTGTTAGTCGAGAACACAAAAGTGAAATATAGTCATCTCTAGATGTACCATACCCATATCACATGTAATCCACAATTGATAAAATACACATGAACACCCACATTATCTAAACCGCTATATGTCTATGCAATTTACAAATAAATAGGATTTCAGCCCAAGCTCTCAATTGACTACGAGTGGTGCTTCGGTATATGTCTATCCTAAGCACGAATCATACATTCCATCACCATGTAGAGCATACAAACACAAGCTATCAAGATCAGATCTAAACCCATACTTCATTTTTCAAGTTCATATGGGTTATCATAATAATCGATGGCTAATCAACTAAGCAAATAAGCATGAATCTTAATAGACAATCTCATAACAATCAATAAGGCTAACAATGAAGTATGTCAAAATAAACTAGGCAATAGATTCCATTGCAATCCCAAAATAGAGTTTAACTCATAGTTGAATTAGAATCCATGATCCACAATTGAATATACATTAAAAGATACAAATAGAAGTAAAGAGATTTAGGGATTAATAAAAGAAAATATGAGTTTCTTCTCTTGTTTCACTTCTGAACTTTCAAAGATCTTCAATTGCTTCAATCCCAAATCTTAGCTATTCTAGGGTTCTAATCTATTCTAATCTAATAAGGAAATTAAAGAAAAAAAAGGGCATATGTAATGTATATTATCCCCCAAGGGTGGAATCCCCTTTACATCATGAAAATACGTCTCATTTATATGCCCTTATTGAATCCCCCTCTAAGTTACGGTTTAATCGCACTATCTAGTGAAAAAGTCATCTCTAGTCAACTTCCGAAGTGGCGCGGCCGCGCTGGAATTGGCCTGAAGTTGGGCGCGCCCGCGCTCAAGTATCAAATCACTTTTTTTTGCTCCAGGGATTGGCGCGGCCTGCACCTAAAATACACTAGAAATCCGCGCGCCCGCGCCACTAGTTTTCTACTGCAGTGTCCTTTGGTAAAACGACCATAACTTTTGATCTGAGATGGAGGAGTTACGGGTCCTACCACCTATCAAATCGAAGCTCCCGACGAGCTTTACAACTTTCATTCTTTGATAATTAAGAAATAATGGACGGATGAAGGCTGAATTTGTGTTGGAAGTGACAACTATGCAAATAGCCACCCTAAACAGTGACGTTCAACGTTCGTTGGTATAAAGGTCATAACTCTTACATCTGAACTCCGATTAGAATTATTCATGATGTTCTAGAAAGCTAAGAAGAAGCTCTACAACATAATCAAAGTTCCAAGCCAAGAACATGAAATGAACATGAAAGCCCAAATGATCCCCAGATTGCTTTTCCTTGCGTTTTCATACCAATAGTCGCTCACATCGTTCCCAAGCATAAGATCTACAAAATCAACATAAAATGCATGAAAAGTAACTAAGAAACATGAGTATAAGTAACTAATTCAAGTAACAGATACCGAATAAGTAGGTATAAAATCAACTTATCAATTGTCTCTCTCAATCTTATGATGGATGTATAGGTGTGTATAAAGTTAATTGAGACCAAACCCTAACTGTTTTATTTATAGAATAGCTAAGGGTCAAAATCGTCCATCAAGATTATAAAACACTAGGGCCCATTATGCCAAGTACTATTAGTAATAATATTTATAGGTCACATAATTAATTACCAAACCCATAAATAAATGATTAAATTAACAAAATATGTAAGCCCAATAATTACATAAATAGTAGAGGCCACATAAGGAAATAAAATATTTTAACATTCTCCCACTCAGCCAAAATACTATTTATATACAAAACATAACGCTTACAATCATTAATTTGGCCAAGTATTAATTTAATATCTACATCTTGTTCAAATAAAAACACAAATGCAAATTAATACAATATTTGTGTCACTATTATCACAAGATCCCCATTAGTAATGCAATTAGTACTTTTATTAGAACAAAGATTAACATTAAGCATTATAGGTATGAATAAAGTTTACATAAGTGGTAATAGATTAAACTCATTCATATGGTCCAAAACATAATTGTTTGCTCATAAATTCTCAAGTGTGCACAATAAAGAAAATAACAATTCATAAACATAATGTGAAGTTCAAAACAAGAAGTTCAAAATTGTTGTCTTACATCAAAGTAACTCACTAATTAAGACTACCAGTTAAACCCATGCCGACAACATGCTCTAAAAAAGATTGGGTGGTAAGCCTTTCGTAAGTGGATCCGCTAACTTATCATGCGTACTAATATACTCAATGACAACGCTTTGATCTTTAACTATTTTCTTGATAAATAAGTACTTAGTGTCGAGGTATAGTCCAGTACTACTCGAAATGGTGCTGTTGGAAAAACTAACAGCAGAATAATTATGACAAAATACTTTCAATGGCCTTGAAATGGAACCTACAACCTTAAGTCCTGAAATAAGATTCCTCAATAGTACGACGTGACAAGTTGCATGATAACAAGCCACATTAATATGCCATCATCATGGAAGTGGTAGTTAACTCCTGCTTATGACTTCTCCACGAAATAGGGCCTCCTAAAAGCATAAAGATGTACTCTGATGTAGATTTCTTTTCGTCTTTACACTTGGCAACGCTTTGATCTTTAACTCTTTTCTTGATAAATAAGTACTTAGTGTCGAGGTATAGTCCAGTACTACTCGAAATGGTGCTGTTGGAAAAACTAACAGCAGAATAATTATCACAAAATACTTTCAATGGCCTTGAAATGGAATCTACAACCTTAAGTCCTAAAATAAGATTCCTCAATAATACGACGTGACAAGTTGCATGATAACAAGCCACATTAATATGCCATCATCATGGAAGTGGTAGTTAACTCCTGCTTATGACTTCTCCACGAAATAGGGCCTCCTAAAAGCATAAAGATGTACTCTGATGTAGATTTCTTTTCGTCTTTACACTTGGCAAAATCAGAATTAGAATAACCAACAACTTCAAGGTTATCTATTTTTCTGAATATAAGCATAAAATTGTTAGCACCCTTTAAGTAGCGTAAAACCGTTTTGGCTGCTTTCCAATGATCAGATCTGGATTTGACTGGTAACGTCCAAGCATGTCAGTTACATACGCTATATTAGGACTTGTAAAAACTTGAGCGTACATAAGACTCCCAACCACAGAAGCATATGGAATAATATTCATTTGATCACACTCAAGTTAATTCTTAGGACATTGATATGAGCCATATTCGTCACCCTTAACAACATGGGCGACAATAGGAGAGCAATTTTACATGTGTATTTGTGAAGAACTTTGTTAATATAAGCTCTTTGGGACAATTTTAATATCCCGCGAGACATATCTTGATGAATTTCAATACCTATAACATAAGAGACTTCACCGAGATCCTTCATATTAAAATTTCCTGAAAGGAAATGTTTGGTCTCATGCAACATGTCTAAGTTATTACTTGCAAGTAGTATATCATCAACATACAAAAAAAAGAATAATAAATTTACTCCCACTGACCTTCAAGTATATGCATTGATCCATTATATTTTTCTTAAAATCAAAATTACTCATCATATCGTGAAACTTAAGTTACCATTGTCGAGAAGCCTGTTTTAACCCATAGATGGACTTCTTAAGTCTATATACCATATTTTCCTTGCCTTTAATCAGAAAACCTTCTGGTTGTGCCATATAGACATTTCTCATGCAAGTTACCATAAAGGAATGCAGTTTTAACATCTATCTGATGTAACTCTAAATTATAATGAGCTACTAGAGCTATGACACCCCCAAACCCGAGTACTCCATTCCCACAGGATTTGGTGTTCACTATCCAAAACATTACATCTAACTACCTATAATCAAAGGATAAAGACATAATTTAAATAACTTAAACAATAATCTTTCCCATTAAAGGGTTACATCATCATCTCAAAATAATCCCAGGTGATCTAAACTTAAATTTATTACATCAGTTTGCGGAATACATCATAAAATAAAACAAGTCTCATAACATAAACATTTAAATTAATTTCCATAAGTCTTCAGCACTTGGATAGTTTGCCCTTTCCTTTGCTAGTGGATGGCTCATCAACTTTCTCCACTTTAGTTGCAGTGTTAATTGCAAGAGTGAGAAAATAAATGCTCACTGATATAGAAGGTAGTAATGATAACAGCACAAGAATGAACAACGATTGCTGAACAGCAATGAACTTGTTCTACGAATAAAAAATAGAAAACAAGTTCAAACTTTAATTATCTGATGGTCTTAAGACCACGAACTATGTCTCTGGTATTTAGGTATTATTACCTTAACCTTAACAGTCATTAGACTATATAGACTCTTCGTAACGTACTTAGGGGGATCAACCCTTTGTACCATGTATTGTGCACAAACATCTAAACGTTATACGTACAAAATCCCCTATGTTAGGGTTGTTCGTCTTAGTTTGAATTTAGAATTTCTGCACTAAAGAAAGTTTAGTTTGGAACTAGCTTATCAGTGTTTCTAGAATTTTAGAACACTATTCAATTTCCATCAATAAAGGTTTGCATACTACTTGAAGGTTTTAATATAAGAATTTATAACTGAACAAGGCTATCAAAATCAAGATCGGATATCAACAATATATAATTGAATGGACATGATAAACATGCAAAGTACTATAACCAAAAGAATTAGAATAATCTCATTTGAATCAACGTATTAGAACAATATATGCTTTGTATAATAATTAGGAATGTTAAACTCGCTCGATGTAATGAATTAGGTTACAAGAGCTTGTACAAACATACTCAAGATAAATTAGGCTTGCTCAACTTTACAAGGAATGTTAGGAATGAGAACTTGCATTCAACATGAAAATAATGAAGTTTAGAAAGCTTGCTCAATATAAAGAGTTAAGGTTTAAGGAACTTGCCTTATATGTAAGCTACACAAGTGTAAAATAATCTCCAATTACCCTACATATAACATTGAATTTGCAGCAATAATTAGTTATATGAATATTATCTTTAGGGTTTAAACCATCATTTAGGTCATAACCCTAACCTACCACCCAACCATGTTGGTTAATACCTTAACGGTTCTGAAATCACACTATAAACTAACATAAACCTTATCATTTATCTTTAACTTTTGAAAATATCACATTTAGTTTCATTTTATAACTTATTTAAATAATTACTTAAAATCTTCACACTTTGAATTACAACACATTTCAATCTGTTATTATAGTTTACATTATGTCTTAACATCATTAACATGCATGCTTAACCCACATAAGTCCATTACTCATATCCTACAAACAAGCAGACTTAACTATCTCAGACAAGGGTATGGCGCAGCTACGCCATACTTCAGCATGGGACCGGCGCAGCTGCGCCATTTTTGGCCTTGGCACCAGCGCTGGTGTACAGACAGAACCAGAAACGCAGCAACAATGTTCTATTTTTAGCCCAAGTAACACGAATTTCACCCATAAGACAGTGAAATTAGCGCATCTAATTGATATAAAACTAACACAAACATGTTTTCTCACATATTCATCGACTTAGAACAATTAAACATCAAATTAAACTAATTTAATTCCTTAAATTTCATGTTTTCTCATGAAAACTCTATTTTTGACAACTTTAGCGAATTCGATCACCACGAATTCAGTTTCTCAATCAATTGGCACGATTCCAATTACGCCGCTTTCGTTTCTTAACATACAAACATATTCTAACATCAAATTGTATATTCTAACACACATTAAACATGAAATTTTATAATTTCTAAGCTATATTATATGAACATAAACAGTGTGATTTTTCTTTTTTCTTCCTACACCCAATTTACACGAATTTGATAAGTGATATACAATCACAGATGATAACCAACCAATTTCTCAAGAGTATACATATATATAATCAACGACATCTTGTACAACAATTCCACAAAACCAACTTCAGAGAATAAAAGATTACAAGACAGAAAATTAGAATTAGGGGTAAATTATACCTAAATCCTTTGATTGTATGATAGCAAAGTTGATAGAAATCCTTTTCCAAAACCCTTCTTCTCCAACTCAATATCACTGTGTTTTTCTCTTTTCTTCCAAGCTCTCTCTCTAACTCTTTGATATCTAGTTAGCTTTAGGCACATAAATAGAATACACATAATAAACTGGCCATCCCACGTACTCTTCCATTAGAAATAACAAAAGGCGTCAGTTGAATAAACCAAAGGCCACAAAGCCTTTTTGGCTACCACATAACTCCATAAACTAAATTATTTTTATAATATTCTTATTATATAGTTTTTATGTCACATGATTAATTTAGTTAATTTAAATAACTTAAGTTTAGCTAATTTAAATAACTTATAATAATAATAAAATTCTTATTATCATTATACCTTATAATTAATAAATAATTATATATCTAATTTAATTAATAAATTAGACACATCACTTTATTTAATTTATTTATTTCCTTTAAATTAAACAATTCATTTAATTTAATTTTTTTCCTAAATATTAAGCAATTGATTTAATTTAATTATTTTCTTAAATTAAATCCTTCAAATAAAATTATCATTATTCAATTTAATTAAGCAATTAATTTAATTTAATTATTTCCTTAAATTAAATCCTTGAAATAAAATTATCATTATTCAATTTAATTAACATTAATTAATTTAGTTACTCAATTAATTCACCACAATTCATTAATTATTTATTTTTCTAAATAAATAAATTATTTAAAATATTTATTTAATTTAATAAATATTTAAATTAAATTACAAATTTCTTGATCGTTACATCATTCCCACCTTAAAAGGATTCTGTCCCCAGAATCACTACTTGAAATTTTTTTATTAGTTACATTCTTCCCTCCTTAACAAGATTCTATCCTCAGAATCGCTATACAAGATCAAGCAAATAACTGAGGATAATTTTTTATCAAAACGCTTTCAAGCTCCTACGTAGCTTCCTTAGCATTGTGGTTCATCCAGATTACCTTAACAGAAGGTATCATCACCTTATTCCTCAGTACTTGCTCTTTTCTGTCAACAATTTGAACAGGGACTTCTTCATATGATAAATCTTTCTCAAACTGTAAGGGCTCATATTCTATAACATTCTTATAGTCAAGCTTAGATGACCTCAATATCGAGACATGGAAAACATTATGAACATGCTCCAACTCCGGAGGTAAAGTTACCTCGTACGCCACTTCTCCAACTCGTCGAAGCACTTCGAAAGGTCCTATAAATCTAGGGCTCAATTTCCCCTTCTTGCCAAACCGAATTTCCCCTTCTAGGGAGATACTTTTAAGAAAACATAACTACCGATATCAAATTCTCTATTTTGTCGATGCTGATCGGCATATTTCTTCTGTCTATCTTGTGCGACTATTAATCTCACTCGAATAACCTTGATGATCTCGACAGTCTGTTGTACTAATTCTGGACCCAATAGCTGACGTTCACCTACTTCATCCCAATATAATGGACTTCTGCAATTTTTGCCATATAATGCTTTATAAGGCGGCATGCCAATACTTGCGTGATAACTATTATTATAAGCAAATTCCACCAATGTTAGATGGTCATCCCAATTTCCCTTGAAATCCATGATACATGCTCTGAGCATATCTTCTAGTATTTAGATGGTTCTCGCTTTGTCCATCGGTTTGAGGATGGTACGCTGTGTTCATTCTCAGCTGTGTTCCCAAACATTCTCGTAATCGTTTCCAAAAATTAGATGTGAAACATGGATCTCTATCTAATATAATGGACACAGGTACACCGTGTCTTGACACAATTTCCTTCACGTACAGTTTTGCTAACCGATATAAGGTAAACCTAATCTTGATCGACAAAAAGTGTGTCGATTTCGTCAGTCGATCGACAATCACCCAAATGGCATCATAACCTTGTTAGGTTATTGGAAGACCTACCACAAAATCCATTGTGATATGCTCCCATTTCCATTCTGATATCTCTAACGGTTGTAATAATTCGATTGGCCTTTGATGTTTAGCTTTGACTTTCTGACACATTAAACATTTTGCCACTCATTCAGCCATATCCCTCTTTATACTTGGCCACCAAAAATGATGTCTAAGATCTTAATACATCTTTGTACTCCCAGGGTGAATCGAATATCTTGAGTTGTGAGCTTCTCTCAGAATTTCCTCTTTAACCTCTGGTACTGGCGGAACCCAAATTCTCCCTTCGAATCGAAGCAACCCTTCCGAATCGATTTTGAATTTATTTTCCTCACCTTCAGATATCTTCTATTTATCTTTTCACAGTCTCCATCTTGAAGTTGTGCATTTTTCACCTTATCCACCAACGTTGAATTGTTACCTATCTGGAACAACTTTTCATTGGATTCTACCGGATATTTAATTTCTAACTCCATGTTAGCCATTTCTGACACCAGCTTCTCCTGAGTACTCAACATCATTAACTTCTCTCGTCCTTTCCTACTTAAGGCATCAACAACAACATTCGCCTTTCCAGGATGATAGAAAATCTCGCAGTCATAATCTTTGATCAGCTCCAACCATCTTCTTTGTCTCATATTCAAATCTTTTTGTGTAAAGATATAATTAGACTTTTATGGTTGGTATATATCTCACAACTCTCTCCATAAAGATAATGTCTCCAAATTTTTAGGGCACACACCACCGCTGCCAACTCTAAGTCATGAGTCGGATACCCTTTCTCGTAATCTTTCAACTGACGTGATATTTATGCAATAACTCTGTCGTTCTGCATAAGCACACAACCTAGTCCTTTATGCGATGCGTCACTATAAACCACAAAATTCCTGTATCATCAGACAACGATAACACATGTGCTGAACTCAACCTCTTCTTCAACTCTTGAAAACTTTCCTCACACTTCTCTGTCCAAACAAACTTAACCACTTTCCTAGTTAAGTTCGTCAATGGAGTCATGATCTTGGAAAAGTCTTGAATGAAACACCTGTAGTAACCTGCCAATCCTAAGAAACTCCTCACCTCTGACGGTGTCTTTGGCTGATCCTAGTTTATTACAGCTTCAACCTTTGATGGATCTACCAAAATTTCGTCCTTATCAATAACGTGTCCGAGAAACTATACACGTTCTAACCAAAATTCATATTTTGAGAATTTAGCATACAACATCTCTTTTCACAATGTCTCCAACGTCAATCTCAAGTATTCCACATGTTCCTCCTTGGTTTTGGAATATACCGATATATCATCAATAAACACTACCACAAATTTGTCTAAGAATGGTTTAAACACACTGTTCATCAAGTCCATGAACGCTGCAGGTGCGTTGGTTAAACCAAAAGACATAACCAGAAACTCGTAATAACCATACCGAGTTCTGAATGCCGTCTTCGGTACATCTTCTGGCCTCACCTTCAACTGATGATAAACACTTCTCAAGTTTATTTTTGAGAAATATCTCGCTCCCTTCAATTGATCGAACAGATCATCGATTCTAGGTAGTGGATACTTATTTTTAATCATGACCTTATTCAATTCTCGATAATCAATGCAGAGCCGCATCAATCCGTCTTTCTTATTAACAAACAATACCGATGCTCCCCATGGTGAAACACTCGGCTGAATATATTTCTTGTCAAGCAAATCTTGCAATTGCACCATCAGCTCTTTCATTTCTACCAGTTCCATTCTGTACGGTGATTTAGATATCGAGGGCCGTTCCTGGTAGTAAGTCAATCACGAACTCAATTTTTCGATCCGGCGGAAGACTCGACAAATCTTCTGGAAAGACATCTGCAAAATCTTTTATGATCGGTATCTCTTCTAGCTTCGCACTCTTCTTCTGTGTATCTACTATGTAGGATAAGTATCCTACACATCCTTGTCTTAACAACTTCTTGGCTTGCATCACCGTCAGACAACTTGCTTGTCGAGGTGACTTGCTGCCAAAGAACACAACCTTTGACGGAGTCATAAGGTTAACACACTTTCTTTAGTAATTAATTACTGCTCCGTAATTGAATAACCAATCCATTCCCAGTATAACATCAAACTCACCAAGTCTAATTGGTATGAAGTCTACCATCATCTCTTGACCCTTTATGATTCACTCTACAATTCTTATATATAAATCTAACAGGAATCATTTCCCTATTCGCAATCTCTATGCTTAAGGGAAATTCTAATTCTTCCTGAGGCAAATCTAAGTTTTGAGCAAATTCATCAGATATAAATGAACAAGTAGCACCCGAATCAAATAGTACATAAACATTAATACCATTAATCGGAATGATACCTGATACCACATCCTTAGACTATACAGCATCCTGCACGGTCATATTAAAAGTCCTCACAATAGGTCGGCTTGACTGTGCTGGTTCAGTGATAGTCAATTCACCACCACCGTTGTTGTTTCATTTCCCACCACTTGTGCTTCCTGCTAGCTTCTTAGGACAATCACGAGCTATGTGATCTTTTGAACCGCAGGTAAAGCATGCTCCTTTCTTCAGATTAAAACAGTTCTGTGCAATGCATGCTCTTTTCTTCTAAGCTCTCTCTCTAACTCTCTGATATCTAGTTAGCTTTAGGCACAGAAATATAATGCGTATAATAAACTGGCCACCCCACGTACTCTTCCTGTTAGAAATAACAAAAGGCGTCAGTTGAATGAGCCAAAGGCCACAAGGCCTTGTTTGGCTACCACATAACTCCATAAACTAAATTATTTTTATATTATTCTTATTATATAGTTTTTATGTCACACCATTAATTTAGTGAATTTAAATAACTTTAGTTTAGCTAATTTAAATAACTTATAATAATAATAAAATTCTTATTATCATTATACTTATAATTAATAAATAATTATATATTTAATTTAATTAATAAATTAGATGTGACAACCGTAATTTTGTAATTTAATTTTAATATTTATTTGATTAAATAAATATTTTTTGATGAATTAATTATTAGATTAAATAATTAATTGATGAAGTTGTGATAGATTAATTTAATTATATGTGTTACATTTATTAAATTAATGTGGAGAATTATTTTATTCGAAGTATGTGATTATGTGAGCTTATTGGATTAAAAAAATATTTAATAAGCCTATGTTATTTTACTTAATTTAATTATTAATTAGAGATTTAATAATTTGACATTATTAATCAAAGAGAATTTGAATTATGTGACTATGTGCATTATTGAGAAATCATTATATTTTATTTAAAGTAAATTAAATAAGATATTGATTTATTTTATAAAGGAGTGTGACATTATTTAAACTATATGATAAAGTTTTATTAAATTAAATGATTTTTAAAACCTATTCTAACTAGCCAAACATGGCCTTGGTGGGAGTTAAGGGAAGTTACTCATGATGGGGGGTAACTGACCTCTAATGCAGTCAGTTTTTCTCCTTTATTATCAAACGTCTTCTCTTTTCTTATTATTTTTCTAAGTCTGGCAAAAACAGAGAGGAGAGAGAGAGAGGGAGTTTGAAAAGTTCAGAGATTGTTAGAGATTGTGAGAGTTAAGAAGAAATTGGGAAATGTTTCAATCCTACTAATCTACGCTTGGGTAATTCTCTTCAACCCAAATTCTTATTTTACGTCTTTTAAGTTTCATGAATATGGCTTAAAGTCTTCTGTGAATCTCGGCAAATTGGAAAGTTGTTATAAGAATATATGTAATAATTCGAGTTTTATGACATGTTTTATATATATATTGTGTGTTTCCATATCATCAATTTCATAAGATTACAACGTATGATTATGGCTTGTTATTTTAAAAATTTGCAGAGTACGTGATATGGCCATATGACCTTATAAGTGATTTTTATATGTCATATATAAATATTTTGCAAAATTCACGCATTGATATGATTATTCATGTTAAAATGAAAAAAATGAAACTTGAATGGTTGTATTTGGCTTTATAACAAATCCTGTAGCATTAAAATCAATGTTTTTGTTCAAGAACTTCAAGAACATCAAGAACAGTCCAATTTGCATGCTTTAATTCTATGATTATGTGTTTTAATGGGTGAAAATCACTCTATAGATGTTAAGTATTGATTATTTATGAATTTTAGCATGTGGGTATGTCTAAATTCGTGTAAAAATAAGTTGATTGGAAATTTTTAGTCGTGTTCTGCAGTTTTCGCGAATTGCAGAAATTGAAACTGGAGTCTCGCGCCGCGGCGCAAACTCCTAGTTCTTTTCTCGCGCCGAAGCGTCAAGTGTCTGGCCACAGCGCCACGGCGCCGCAGCGCCAAGAGCCAGTACAAAAGTGGCGCCGCAGCGCCACTTAGCAGAATGTCCAGAAAATAATTTTTTTTAAGTGTTTAAGTATCGAAATGTGTTAGCAACTTAGTCTAATGATTATAAAGACTTGTTAGACCTATAATGAGATGTTAAAATAAGTTCTTAACATGTCCATAACATAATTACGCGTGGATTGAATGATCGAATGCATAATTAGTTTAATTTTTCGTGAAGTCTTAGTTTTACACTAAGTGTAATAATTGACTAAGCATAGTCATGAAGTTGAGATTAGACGAAAAATATTTTATGATGTTTAGTACTTTATTATTGACTGGTATTGTGAACGTAATTGGTATGTAGGATTTAATTCAAAGAACGAGTTTGTTTAAGTGTAATCTACGCACGAGGCAAGTTTCTAAACCTTATCTTATTACATTGAGCAAGTTTTCTAACTCTACATTTACGTTGAGCAAGTTTCTTACCCTAAACTTTTGTTGAGCAAGTTTCCTAACCTTACTTGTTATCATTATATAAATTGATTAATTCCTCTTTTGATATTGAGCAAGTTCTCATTATTATTGATCAAGCCTGTCTTGGATATTAAAGTTTATTAATCTTCAAGCATGATGTTGTTATACAATAATTATTCTATTGTATACCTTTTGAGATGTTATTCAAGTTAAATATTCATTTACTGTTAAACATTGTTAGACTAGCGAACCCTTATTGATTCGACTAGTCCATAGTTGATGAGCGTTCTAAATTTCAGAACCCCTTGATGAATTATCCAAACCAAACTTCCTTTGGTGCGGACTCGAATGTCAAAACTGAGATGAACAACCCTGTATAGGGGATTATTTACGCTTTAGCATTAAGATATTGTGCACAGTATGGTACTAAGGGCTGATCCCCCTAAGTACGAGAAGAAGAGTCCATAGTCTTATGACTGTTAAAGGTTTCAAGTATAAACACTTGACAACCTAGGACATAGTTCAAGGTCTTATGACCCTCAGAAATTCTTTTGATTCTTGTTATTCATTCTTGATTCAAAAGTTGAGCTTTTATATCCAAAGTTATTATTTCTCTCGCATGTTATTATTCATTGTTATATTGTTATACTTGTGGGCAATCATGCTTACTCTTGCATAATAATAACATTGCAGTTAAGAACGAAAGAGCAGACGAACCTTCCACTAGTAAGGGCAAGGGCAATCTTAGAAAGTAATGAAGACTGTTTTATTATTGTGGTTATGTGATGTAATTAGAATTGATGTTACGAAGACTTATTTGTTTATGTTTTCCGTACAGATGTTTTAAGGTTAGAGTAACCTGAGATTTATTTATTATTCAGTTGATGTAACCCCATAAGGGGAGAGATTTATTATTTATTCTATCTATTGCATAGTTTGAAATTTATTTATGGATAGATAGATAGATGATGCTTGTACAGTGAACACCAAATCCTGTGAAAATGGAAGTACCGGATTTGGGGGTGTCACATTAGACACATCACTTTATTTAATTTATTTATTTCCTTTAAATTAAAGAATTCATTTAATTTAATTATTTCCCTAAATATTAAGCTATTGATTTTTTTAATTATTTCCTTAAATTAAATCCTTCAAATAAAATTATCACTATTCAATTTAATTAAGCAATTGATTTAATTTAATTATTTCCTTAAATTAAATCCTTCAAATCAAATTATCATTATTCAATTTAATTAACATTAATTAATTTAGTTACTCAATTAATTCACCACAATTCATCAATTATTTATTTTCCTCAATAAATAAATTATTTAAAATATTTATTTAATTCAATAAATATTTAAATTAAATTACAAATTTCTTGATCGTTACATCCTTCCCTCCTTAAAAGGATTCTGTCCCCAAAATCACAACTTGAATTTTTTTTATTAGTTACATTCTTCCCTCCTTAACAAGATTCTGTCCTCAGAATCGCTATACAAGATCAAGTAAATAACTGAGGATAATTTTTCATCATAACGCTTTCAAGCTCTCACGCAGCTTCCTCAGCATTGTGGCTTCCTCCAGATTACCTTAACAAAAGGTATCACCTTATTCCTCAGTACTTGCTCTTTTCTGTCAACAATTGAACAAGGACTTCTTCATATGACAAATCTTTCTCAAACTGTAAGGGCTCATATTCTATAACATGCTTACAGTCAGGCTTAGATGACCTTAATACCGAGACATGGAAAACATAATGAACATGCTCCAACTCTGGAGGTAAAGTTACCTCGTATGCCACTTCTCCAACTCATCGAAACATGCTTTAAACTCATGTTTGGTTAAATTATCATTATGTCCATCACATACAAATCATGTTTAGGGACATAATAAAACATAACATGGCATCTCAAGCCTTTAGAATCTAAATAATCATATGTAATGCAACTTAAGTTTGAAAACATGGTCGAGGTTGACTTTGAAATCATTTTACATGAATGATGCAATATAGCACATATAAAACAACTTTAAAACTCTTATCATAAGTAACTAAGTCATGTTAACATCTTTTCAAGTTCAGAACTTTCCTCATGTAACATTCATGCACCTTAGTACTATTATACCAAGTTTTTCTTAAAAACTTCTGTAACACATGGTCTAACAAGTTTGATCATGACAAAAAACACTATAAACACCATATCATACTCATTTATATTTAAACTCAATCACGTATATAAACCACTAAGTTCAGAACTCGTAAAACATAAGTTTCCACAAGGTTTGTTTTGAAAACCTTTTTGTTACAAATTTCCTACTAAAATCATATTAGACACTTCATAATTCACAAAGAAGCTTTATATCTCATGCTATACTTATTTTCAAGTCTGTTTAAGTTCACTTTAGTATATTAGATTGGATCATTTTAAATAACATAATCTATTCTCATAATGGGTAACCCTGGTATAAACTGGGTGCAGTATAAACTGGGAGCAGCTGCGCCATGCCTGGATCAACAGCAGTAACAGACTCTGTTTTGTAGAGCCTTATTCCACTTTGATTCTTTTCAGTTTAAAATTGTTCCAATCCACCATTAAAGAGTTCATATATGTAAGCATACTTCCTATACACATTATAACATGTTAATTCTCATCAATTGACATGGAATTTTAAGAAATTTCAAGAATTTAGTAAAACCCAATTCAAGAACTGTGACAACTCGATATTTTCTATATAAATAAATCATAAATTTTGCGTATAAATTTTTTTTATTTATTAAAATAAATATGAATGATATGTGCCAAGGTAATGTGTAATTATAATTATATGTGTGATAAATAAAATTTATTTATTACATTAATAGTTGCAAATAAAAATTATTTTGAAAAAAATATTGATTATTATAAATTATATTTTTACAATAATTAAGGTTATATTAGAAATGGTTTATTAATTATTTTTCCATGAAATTATATGTGCATATTATTTAAATAATATATGATATGATTTTTTTGAATAATTATAATAATTATTTTATTATATAAATTTTATTCAGGTTATTAAGTTAATTATTTTAACTTAATTATAAGGTTAATTATGGCAGATAAAATCAGATATGGAATCCAAATCCTAATTTTGGGTTTTGATCAAGGAATGATAATATTATAATATTATAATATTTTGATTTTTTAGTGCTATAAATATGTACTGTAAAAATTGTACTGTTGATGGTTGGTCAATTATGGTATATTGACCAAACCCTAGCATTAATTGATTTAATCTTATTTATTAATTTAAATGAGAAATTTAAGATTATTAAATATTTGTATTATATGATATACGTTGTGTGTTATTTCATGGTATGCTAATTAGGAAACCCTAATTTGAAATTAAAACCCTAATTATATATGAATTTCTATTAAACCCTAATTCAGAATTTTAAACCGAAGGTTTGATATGTCAAGAATTGTGTTACAGTGATTAATGACAGGTATAATATGTTTTATATCACTTATTAAATAAACCTAATTAGTGATTTAAGACCGTAATGAATTAAAACCCTAATTACGAAATCGAAACCCTAACAGATATTTAGAAACCCTAATTGATAATTGTAAACCCTAATTACTTAGGTGACAAGGTTAATTATGTTATTTAAACCTTAATGATCATTATTAATATAATTAGAAACCCTAATTACAAGTTGTTAACTCTAATTATTAAATTATTAATCCCAATTAGTAAATTGTTAACCCTAATTACCTAATTGGTGCCTTAATTATTAATTAGTGATCTTAATTATAATTAGTAAATCCTTAAACCTAATTTTTAAGTATATGTGATTAAGAAATCTAAACTAATTTAGAAATCCTAATTTGTGAATTTTTAGAAACTAAAATTTTAGTTTATAATTTTAATTTTTTTACAAACCCTAGTTGCTAAATTTTATTTTGCTATATGCTAAGCCTTAGGTTTAAACCCTAAGGGTCAACCCTAAGGGTTTGACAAGTTACAAAAATGCCATTAAAATGATTGATCAAAAGACCATTTTTCCCCTAGTGCATTATTTTGGCTAATATGTAGGTTTTGACATTTAGGGTGAGTTGGTTGCCAACCCTAACAACTCTACCTTCCCAAAATTGACAGCATTCAGCTCTTTATTACCCAATTCATGCATCTAGCATTGATATATGGATTAGAGAGAGAAAAGGTGTACTTTATTGCTCATTTTCTTCTTTGTGCTCAACCAAGTTCCTCTCTCTCTAAACCAACGAAAACCTATGGCAAATTAGTCCCCAAACCAAGCTCTACTAACATCCTAACAACATCAGAAGCTAAAATCAGAAATTAATCAAAGAAAGGTATAAAAACCTTAACTTTAATTCTGTCCATAATCTGTTGTTAGATCTTGTGTTTAAATGTTAGAATATGTTGGTTTTAGTGTCTAATGATGATCTGGGTTGCTAGATGTTGGATCCATAACATTTAGAAGCTCGGATTTGAAGATTTAAAAAATCTAGTAATTTTTTTGTTCTATGTCTGACAACCGAATGTCAGGCCTCTTTAATCATTATCTGTTAATTGTTTTAGTTATTTAAAGCTTTGTGCTTGTAGTCTGGTATGTCCTCTTTAATCTGGAACTGATAGATAGCTCAAATCATTCTCAGAATAAAAGTTATGGGTGGTCAAACCTCGTTGACCAGCCATGACTTTCAAAATCTGGAAAAACCCAGATCAGCCCAGAAGCCTCTGACAGGTTCTTTACGGGCTTAGATCTAACTGCTGGATAATGTTATTTGTTTGTTTTTGTGACCAGATTATAGACTGATATTAGTAATTTAATCTTATGCCTTAAATTCTCCTTAAAGGTATAAGAATCGAATGTACTGGATGGTCAAAGTAGACCATCCGATCATTATTTCTGTTTATGGAAAATTCCCAGAAAATTTTTTGGTTTATTTTTGACATCGTTTGACTGAGTCGAATCTGGCTGTTTAATTGTTGTTTTGGTGATGATTTGTGTTGGATCTATAGTGTTACATGTGTTTTATATACTGTAGCTTTGAAATCACTAAAACATAACATATATTGCAAGTTGTGGAAGCCCAAAAGTACCTACTCGAACTGTTCTTCATTTCTGGGTAACCCAGAAATGAAGAACAGCCTCTGGCAGCTACTTTAGGCTCTCAAATCTTTTAGGTTATGCATGTTATGGTACTGGTTATTGTTGGATCTTGTAGTGGTGTATTTGTACTACATGATCAGATCGATAACAGGTCCAGAAACACGTTACACATTAAATGATTTATGGTCAAAGCAAGACACTCGGGTTCTGACATTTGTTTTCTAGGCAGCTCAAGAACACTTATAGCGACAGTTTCGTTGCTATAGGCCCCTTTTAGCGACAATTTCTATTTAAAAATCATATTTTTATTAAATAATTATATAAAAAAAATATATTTTTAATTATTTTAATAATATTTCATAAATATTTAATATTTTTGGAATATTAAAAGTATTTAATTTATTTAATTATAATATTAAATAAATTATTTAAAAATGATTTAAATACATGAAAAATCATTAAGAATTATATTATGATATATGAAAATATTTTAAGTTATTTACAATGAATTTTAATATTTTTTGATAATTTTTCATTAATAAATTAATATTAATGATAATTAAGTTATTGTAAATGAATTAAATAAATGAATTAAAAATGATTTTATTATTTTAAAAATCATTTTAAATAATAATAAGATATTTAAGAATATTTTAAGTTATAAAAGAAAACTTTTAATATTTAAAAGTAAAATTCATTAATTAATTATTAATGATATTAAAGATATTTAATAATTATATTAAATAATTTAGTTTAAAAATGATTTTATGATTTTTAAAAATCATTTTAAATGAAAATAAAGTGTTTAAAATATTTTAAGTTATAAAATATAACTTTTAATATTTAAAGAATAATTTCATTAATAATTTAATATTAATGATATTTATTTAATGATTAATGATATTAAATTTATTTAATTAAATAAATAGTTTAAAAATGATTTTATTAATTTAAAAATCATTTAAAAGGGATAAAAATGAATTAAAAATATTTTAAGTTATAATTAATAACTTTAAATGTTTAGATAAATAGTTCATTAATAATTTAATATTAATGGTGATTATTTTATAATGATTTTTAAATGTTTTAAAAATCATTTAAGGGTAATATAAATGTTTTAAAAATATTTTAAGTTATTATTAATGACTTTAATATTTGGCAATGGTTTTATTAATAATTTATTATTAATTAAATGTTAATGATAGTAGAATTGTTTATTATTTAAATCATTTAATAATGATTCTGATATTTCAAAAATTACAATAAATGGTAATAATTGTTTAAAAATTATTATAAGGCCATGAAAAATAGTGCGACGGGTGTTTAAGATATCTAAATCGATATATAATTACTGTATAGAGTCTTAGACTCGATATTACCCGATAAAGTTGTCGGTAGACCGACATGTTTCAGAAATTGATCTGGACTTAGCTAGATTGAATCTATAACTGTTTATTTGTGATTCAATGGTGTTAAAGTTATGTGACAATGTGATTAGGAATGTGCTGACTGCAATAAGCAGTATTATATGATATAATATATTATTCTAATCAGACAATGATCTATTTAATGATAGGACTTGATAGAAAAGATATATCTAAGTTTTGTAAGCAGCTGACAATGGCAAGTATCTAACCCTTTTCATTTACTTTATGCAATGGACATGCATAAGATAATATCTGAAATGTTCATTTCAGTTGTTCAAATATTTCAACATTTGTATATACTTATGCAATAAATCTGTATAAGTAAGCTATTAAACAATAATTGTGGTATATGTTCCTTTATTCTGTTATTATTGATCAAGTTATTTATTCTGTTTGTTAATTTCTATAACATGATTATACAAGTGTCCCCACTTGGATAATCATTATATTTTATCACATGTTGATACATACTTATCGGTGTCTAGTATGTATATATTGAATTAAAAGTCGTCTAAGCTATTTGATCTGGCTAGACATAAATTTAAAGTTGTTGTTGAACAAGATAAACTTTACTATTATCCAACCGAATTGTTTTGGTTTGGATTCAAGACTGTTATGAACAGCCCAAATATGGAAAATTTTTATGCGCTAAGGCAGACAAAGGATGAATGACAATATCGTTCTAGCAATGTAGTATTTATCAATACAGGGTACAACGGGTCTGATCACCCTCCGTGCCCGTAAGCAATGCCGGTTTACAGATGAATTTATGTTTAACCTTTTCAAAAATAGAAAACAATGTTCATAGCCTGTCAACTGATTCTTATTTATAGACAATATGTAGTTTCAAAAATTTTAAATCGAAATGACATGTTGATTATTGGTTCAGCTTACTTCACAACTGTTGATCCGTTGTAGAAGTATTTTTCAAAGAAAACATTAAATCCTTTCAGTTTATTATTATTGTTGCTATTACTTGCTGGGCACTCGAATGCTCATTCTTGCTTACTTTTAAATGTTTTCAGCTAAGTGTGAACAACCCGAAGGATCTGCCAAGAACAAGGGGAAAGGGAAAGTTGCTGACTAAATGTTTAAGCTATTCTATGTAATAGTCTGACTTTATGATAAGGATAATAAATATTATTATTATTATCATGTAACGAATGTTTAAAGGTTTCGTACTTGGGAACTAAACTCTGATAATATGTAAATTAAGTTTGAAAATCTATATTATTGTTATTATTATTAGTATTATTCTGCTCATAGAAATGGTATCGTGAAGCACCGAGTTCGGGTTTCAATTACCTGGATTTGGGGGCGTCACAGAATGGTATCAAAGCTATAGGGTTAGAAACCTTAGGTGGGATAGACCTTAGGCTATAACCTTAGAACAGAGGGAAATATTGAAAATATAAATAACTCATATAAAGTTTAAAAATGGATGAATCGGATAAATTCATCGTCCAACCAATTAAAAGATAACTTATATAAAACCCTTATGTGTTATGTGTATATATTCTATGCTAATCAGGATAATTTGTGTGTGTAGATGTCAGTTGAAAAAGGATTAGGATACCCTTGGATCGTAAAGAAGAAGCTGATATCAAAGCCAATAGCTGAAATAGAGGCTCAAAGTGAAAGCAACCTCGATGAGGTGGTTATTGTGGAGAATGTCGTAGCAGATCCGAAAATGGTGGAACTAACCGACAGTGATTTAGACACTGAAGTTGGAGCTGACCAAGCATCAATCGAAGTGCAGAATCTGCGGGACCAGGTTTCCTCTTTGGAACAGTTGTGGGAAATAGAAAAATTACTAAATAGCCAACTGCTGAAAGCATTAATTGAAACAATGGAAGAACAAGATAAGCTTAAAATCCAAATTGACCAAATAGGAGCTAAAAGCAACAAGTCAAGTGCGGCTCCGAACCAGAAGGGAAAAAGAAAAATGAATGATCGTGATCCTGATAACAACCAAGGGAACTTTAAACACATAGAAAAGTATACAAAATGTGACAAGAAGCATGAAGGCGTGTGCAGGAAAGGCAAAAATGTTTGCTACAATTGCGGACATGGGGGACATTTTTCCCCTCAGTGTCCCAATCCTAAGCAGTGTATTTGTTTTATCTATGGTGTGACAACCGTCATTTTGTAATAATATTTTAATATTTATTGGATTGAATAAATATTTTTCGATGAATTAATTATTAGATTAAATAATTAATTCACGCAATTGTGGTAGATTAATTTAATTATATGTGTTACATTTATTAAATTAATGTAGAGAGTTTTATTATCAAAGTATGTGATTATGTGAGCTTATTGTATTAAAAGAAATATTTAATAAGCATATTAGTATTTTAATTAATTTAATTATTAATTAGAGAATTAATAATTTGACATTATTAATTAATGAGAAAATTAAATATATGACTATGTGAATTTACGAGAAGTTATTATATTTTATTTATATTAAATAAGATATATGAATTATTGTGCAAGTGGGTGTGACATGAATTAAACTATATGATAAAGCTTTATTAAATTAAATAATTTTTGAAATCTATTAATCTAGCCAAACAAGGCCCTATGGGGAGTTGGATGCAGTTACCCACTACTGGAGTAACTGACCATTATGGGCGTCTGTTGAATTCTTATAATACGTATTCTTCTTTTCATTCTTCATTATTGCCTAAGTCTAGAAAATAAGCCAGAGAGAAAATTGAGAAGCTTGAGAGAAATTTGTAAGTGTGTAATCAACAGGTTGTTGTGAAAGGATCATCATTGATCACCTCTTCTAAATTATACTCAGGGTAATCTCCTCCTTCCCAATTTCTACTTCACGTCTTTTAGTTTTCATGAAAATGGCTTTTAAAGTTTTTGTTTAACCTCTGTAATTGGGTTAGGAGTAATGATTATGGGTTGTATATGTGCTATGACATATCAAATCGTGTTTAATTATATATATTATGTAAACCATATCATCAAATTCATGAAAACATGTCGTATATGATTTCTACAAAATTACAAAGTATGGGTTTTGGCCTTATGGCCTTATACGTGACTTTAGTATGTCAAACATAAATGTTTTCGTAAAATTTACACTCGTATGATGTTATGCATGTTGATACGAAGAGAACAAAATTTAAATAAACGGATTCGGTGTTATAACGAATCCGTAGTGACAATTTTCATGTTTTATTTACAAAACCTTCAAGAACATCAAGAACAATGGAAGTAAATGTGTTGATTTTTGCAAATTATGTGTTGTAACTTGTTAAAAATCATGCTAGATGGGTTAAGTAATGATTATATATGTATTACAATGATTGGGTAAGTCTAAATTCGTGTAAAAATAAATAATTGAATGTTATGGCCATATTCATGTATAATTTTACGTGTGATTCATTTTTTGCCTAATTTGACCTTGTTATGTTCGCGAACTGTAGAACTGCAGAAATTGCAGAAACTAAGTCTGGGTAACCCCGCCCCCGGCGGGTGTTACCAAACTAAATTATCCCGCCCCGACGAAAAATAAATAAATAAATAAATAAAAAATAATAATTAATTAAATATTAATAATTAATTAAAATATTTATCAAATAAATTAAATATTTTAATTGAGATATTGATGGAGTAAAATAAATATTCGATAAAATTATTATTAAAATATTTATAAAATAAAATAAATATTATAATTGAGATATTGATGGAATAAAATAAATATTCGATGAAAATTATTATTAAAATATTTATAAAATAAAATAAATATTTTAATTGAGATATTGATAGAGTAAAATAAATATTTGATAAAATTATTATTAAAATATTTATAAAATAAAATAAATATTATAATTGAGATATTGATGGAATAAAATAAATATTCGATAAAAATTATTATTAAAATATTTATAAAATAAAATAAATATTTTAATTGAGATATTGATGGAGTAAAATAATAATTGATGGAAATTATTATAAAATAATTTATTCGAGTGTAATAATAGTAAGAGAATGAAAATATTTTAATTTAATTAAGTAATTAAATTAGAAGGGTAATGATTTGTTAAATAAAGTAGAGTTTATATTAAATAATTAAGAGAAAATGTAACTAATGAATTTCGTGAATATATATGGTATGTATGTAGGACTTGTGGTGAACGGAAATAGTAATCGTTTAGCCTACACACGAGGCAAGTTCCTAAACCTTAATTCTTTACATAAAGCAAGTTCATTATTCTATCTTGTTTATTACTGTTCAAGTCAAGATTTCATATTAGATCTTATCATTCTTTAAAAGCATAATTCTTATTATACAATACTTATTCGATTGTATACATCTTGAATTTTATTATTCAAATTGAATATCAATTATTGTTGAATCTTGTAAGACTAGTGAGCCCTTATTGATTCAACTAGTCCATAGTTGATAAGCGTTATAAATTCTAGAACTTTTATTGAGCTTACCCAATCCAAACTTCCTTTGGTGCGGACTCCGATGTCAAATTGAGATGAACAACCCTTTAATAGGGGATTATTTACGCTTTAGCGTTAAGATATTGTGCACAGTATGGTACTAAGGGCTGATCCCCCTAAGTACGAGAAGAAGATTTCATAGTCTTATGACTGTTAAAGGTTTCAAGAATAAACACTTGACAACCTAGGACATAGTTCAAGGTCTTGTGACCCTCAGAATTTCTTTTGATTCTTGTTATTCATTCTTGATTCAAAAGTTGAGCTTTTATATTCAAAGTTATTAATTCATTCGCATGTTATTATTATTCATTTATTATATTGTTATACTTGTGGGCAATCGTGCTCACTCTTGCGTAATAATAGCATTGCAGTTAAGAACGAGAGAACAGACGAGCCTTCCACTAGTAAAGGCAAGGGCAAGATTAGCAAGTAATGAAGACTATTTGTTTATGTGGTTGTGTAATGACATTTAGAATTGATGTTACTTAAGACTTAATTGTTATGTTTTCGCACAGATATTTTAAGGTTAGATTAACTTGGGATTTATTTAGTTATGCAGTTGTTGTAACCCCATAAGGGGAGAGAGTTATTATTTATTCTATCTATTATATGGTTGTATTTTATTTATGGGTAGATAGATAGATGATGTTTGCACAGTGAACACCAAATCCTGTGGAAATGGAAGTACCGGATTTGGGGGTGTCACAGGTTGGTATCAAAGCTGTAATGTTATAAACCTTAGGTGGGGGGGGACAACCTTAGGTAGTAGCCTTGTAGGAGATCGAGAACATAGTAGTGGTAAACTCTTATCGAGTTCTAAGAAATGAATTTCTAAATTCATTAAAGATAATAAAAGACTTTATGTGCTTATGTGTTAATCTATGTGTTCGCTAGCATGGATTAGTAACTAAAACTTAAAATTTTGTTGTCAGGATATCGGATATTGGAGGAGCTAGTCGAGCTGGGGAGGAGGAACCCCGATTACCTATAGAGGAGGAGCCCCGAGACATTCATGTCGTCAGGGAACAACTTGTACAGAGAGAGTCATCTCCGATGGTTACTGTCGTTGGTCAGGAGCATGAGCCAGAGACTGATCCAGAGGAGGATCCTGAGGAAGAGGAAGAAGAGGAGTTCCCACCGAACTCCATTGATGCAGAGATGTATGACGCACTCTATGATCGTAACGTAGAGTTGCAGGATACTGTTCGGGATTTGACTGAGCAGGCGATTAGTCAGCAGATTACTATTGAGCAGAAGGATAGAGAGATTATGACTCTTCACACACGTTTAGGAAACGTGGAGTGGGATCTGGTTCACGAGAAGGATCAGACCGAGGATAAGTCCACAGAAATAGAGAAGTTAAAAAAGGATCTGAAGGAGACCTCAGAGAGGCTTGCCATAGCAGAGGAGGGTTGGGTACGAGAGTCACGCCGTGCTGATCGTGCAGAAGATGATCGCCATGCGAAGAAGGGTAAACTTGAGGAGACATACTCTACACTACAAAATGCAATGAATGTGGTCCAAGATCGAGTTAGGAAGTATCCAATCCAGTTTGAGGATCTACCATCATATATGCTAGATCGTAGAACGATGTGCCGCATCATGGAGGAGGAACGTAGCAAGGCTATCCAGCGCCTTGACAGACAGTGATAGAATTTTTTTAATTATGTGAAAGACTTAATTAGTTTTTATATGTAAATTCTGAAGTGTTTATGAATGAAAGAATATTTGAATGTTTTAAATCCTGTGGATTCTTTATTCCAGGATAGTTGATGTAAATAGCAGTTATGCTATCGTTTAATGTTAAAACTTTGATTTGAATGCAAATATATCAAGTTATTTAAGATGATGTGTTAAGTGATATGTTAAATTATTGAGTAATGTCTTAACTATTTAGAGAAATAAATAAAGTTCTAATAAAGCGTTTATTTAACAGAAAAATGCCACCAAGAAGACGACCAAATCGTTGACCAGCCCAGGAAGGGTCAACGAATAACAACAACAACACCACCAATGCTGACCCCTTTCAGCAGTTGGTGAATTTACTGGCTGGAGCAATTAACAATCAACCACAAGCCCCACCAAACACCACGTTTAAGGATTTCAAGGCGGTGGGACCGCCAGAGTTTAAAGGTTCCATGAACCCAATCGAAGCTCAAACATGGGTTATGGAGATGGAGAAGGTGTTTGAAGTCGCCAGAGTAAGGGAAGACCAGAAGACCGCATATGCAACATTCATGATGAAGTCTGAAGCCAGCTATTGGTGGCAGGCAAACAAAGTACGGGAGGAGAAGGTGTAATAACCTGGGAGAGATTTAAGGAGATGTTTTTTGAGATGTATTTTCCGACTAGTTCGCAAAACCAAATGGAAGTTCAGTTTTTGGAGTTGAAACAAGGTAATATGTCCGTAGCAGATTATGCGGCAAGGTTCAACGAATTGGCTAGGTTCGCCACGTATCAAGTGCATACTGACGAGAGAAAGGCAAGACGTTTCGAGCAGGGACTGAAGCCCTGGTTGTATAGCAAGGTGTCAATGTTCCAATTGAACACCTTTGCTGGAGTGTTAGAGAAGGCCATACTCGCTGAAGGTGGAAGCGATGCGGTATCTAAAATAATCAGGATCAGAAGAAGAAAAAGAGTGAAAATGAAGGAATTAACAAGACTGGTGGAAGTAGCACGGGAGGTAATAATAATCAGAAGAGAAAGTGGTCCGATAACTCGTCAGCTGGAAGTCAACAAGGAGGGCAAAAGAAGAAGATTGAAGCGTGCTCAACCTGCGGAAAAGCTCATCTGGGAGTTTGCATGAAGGGAAAACGAGTATGCTACAATTGTGGTCAGGAAGGACACATAGCACCTAACTGTTCTAAACCAAAGAAGGGTTCTTGCTTCACTTGTGGCTCAAAGGATCATCTTGCAAGGGATTGTCCTAAGAAGGGATCTGGAGGAATAGGATCAGGAAGGAATACAGGAAACAACGGTGGAAGCATTCTGACTATCACAGGACCAACTGCAACCAACCGGCCGACCGCCAGAACATTCAACATGACAGTTCAGGATGCAGTGCAGTCTCGCGATGTGGTGTCAGGTATCATTCCGATCACTAAAGTTAATGCTTATGTATTATTTGATTCGGGTGCTACTTGTTCATTTATATCCGATGACTTTGCCAAGAACTTAGAATTGCCTAAGGATAAGTTAGAATACCCCATGAACATAGGAATTGCGAATAGAGAAATTATTCCTGTTAAGTACGTGCACAAGAACTGTAGAGTGGATATTAAGGGTAACATTATGAACGTAGATCTTATCCCTATTCGACTGGGAGAATTCGATATTATCTTGGGTATGGACTGGTTATCCAATTATGGGGCAGTAATTGATTGCCAGAAGAAGCGTATTAACCTTATGGCTCCGTCCAAGGTTGTGTTTTATGGTAGTAAGTCGCCTAGACAAGCGAGTTGTCTGACGATGATGCAGGCCAGGAAGTTGTTAAGACAAGGCTGTGTAGGATATCTAGCTTACATAGTCGATATTCGTAAAGAAAATCCGAAAATAGAGGAGATACCAGTAGTGAGGGATTTCACAGACGTATTTCCGGATGATTTACCAGGACTTCCACCAGATAGAGCGGTTGAATTCGTGATCGATTTGGCTCCAGGAACGGTTCCAATATCGAAGGCACCATACCGAATGGCACCGGTAGAGATGAAAGAGCTGATGGTTCAACTACAAGAATTACTAGACAAGAAGTATATCCAACCAAGCGTATCAACGTGGGGAGCGCCGGTTTTATTCGTAAAGAAGAAGGATGGGACAATGCGGCTCTGCATCGACTATAGAGAACTGAATAAGGTCACGATCAAGAATAGATATCCATTATCGAGAATCGATGACTTGTTCGATCAGTTAAAGGGAGCGAGATACTTTTCAAAGATAGATTTGAGGAGTGGTTATCATCAACTGAAGGTGAGACCATAAGATGTACCGAAGACAGCATTCAGAACCCGATATGGTCACTACGAATTTCTGGTAATGTCATTTGGTCTAACAAATGCTCCTGCAGCATTTATGGGCTTAATGAATGGAGTGTTCAAGCCATTTTTTGGACAAATTCGTAGTGATATTTATAGATGACATTTTGGTATATTCGAAAACCAAGGAAGAACATGAAGAACATTTGAGGGTGACATTAGAGACGTTGAGAAGAGAGAAGTTGTACGCTAAATTTTTGAAATGTGAATTCTGGATTGAAAGGGTACAATTTCTTGGACATGTGATCGATAGGGACGGAATTTCAGTGGATCCCTCCAAAGTCGAATCTGTGATTAACTGGGATCAGCCGAAGACGCCGTCGAAAGTAAGAAGTTTTCTTGGATTGGCAGGTTATTACAGAAGATTCATTCAGGATTTTTCCAAGATCGCAACCCCGTTGACAAATCTGACTAGAAAATCGATGAAATTTGTTTGGACGGAGAAGTGTGAGGAAAGCTTTCAAGAATTAAAGAAGAGGTTAAGTTCAGCCCCTGTGTTATCTCTACCAGATGACACAGGAAATTTTGTGGTATATAGTGATGCGTCGCACAAAGGACTTGGCTGTGTGCTCATGCAAAATGGCAGAGTCATTGCATACGCGTCACGACAACTGAAAGATTATGAGAAGGGGTATCCGACCCATGACTTGGAGTTAGCTGCAGTTGTTTTTGCTTTGAAAATTTGGAGGCACTATCTCTACGGGGAGAAGTGTGAAATATATACGGACCATAAGAGTCTGAAATATATTTTCACGCAGAAGGACTTGAATATGCGACAAAGAAGGTGGTTGGAGTTAATTAAGGACTACGACTGTGAGATTTTATACCATTCGGGTAAGGCGAATGTCGTTGCCGATGCCTTAAGTAGAAAGGGTCGGGAGAAGTTGATGATGTTGACTGCTCAGGACGAGCTAATTGCGGAAATGGAGAAACTGGAATTGGAAGTGAAGTATCCTATAGAGATTGATGAGAAAATATTTCAGATGCAATCTGGTATAACCCTACTGGATAAAGTTAAGGAGGCTCAGCTTCAGGACGAAGAATGTAAAAATGTGACAAAGAAGATATCTGAAGGAACCGAACCAAGATTTAAGATGGATAAGGAAGGAATACTGAGAATTGATAATAGAATTTGGGTACCGCCAGTTCAAGAGATTAAGGAAGATATTTTAAGCGAGGCTCATAGTTCACGATATTCGATTCACCCTGGTAGTACCAAGATGTACCAAGATCTTAAACAACATTTCTGGTGGCCGAATTTGAAGCGTGATGTTGCAGAATGTGTTGCCAAGTGTCTGACCTGTCAGAAAGTGAAAGCGGAACATCAGAGACCGAGTGGATTGTTACAACCGTTAGAGATCCCAGAGTGGAAATGGGAACATATTACAATGGACTTCGTGGTTGGCCTTTCCGACGACTCAAAAAGGCTACGACGCAGTATGGGTTATCGTTGACCGACTAACGAAATCCGCACACTTCCTTCCGATCAAAATCAGATTCAACTTAGATCAGTTGGCAAGGTTATATGTAAAAGAGATTGTTTCAAGACACGGAGTTCCCGTGTCAATTGTTTCTGATAGAGATCCGCGTTTTACGTCGAACTTCTGGAAACGTCTACAGGAATGCATGGGTACACAGTTGCGAATGAGCACAACATATCACCCGCAGACAGATGGACAAAGTGAAAGAACAATTCAAACATTGGAAGATATGTTAAGAGCTTGCATAATGGATTTTAAAGGAAATTGGGATGATCATTTACCGCTTGTAGAGTTCGGTTACAACAACAGTTACCACGCTAGTATTGGAATGCCACCCTATGAAGCGTTATACGGCAGAAAGTGCAGAACTCCACTATATTGGGATGAAGTTGGCGAAAGACAACTACTAGGCCCGAAATTGATACAACAAACAGCATACATAGTCAAGGTGATTCGAGTAAGATTGACAGCAGCTCAAGATAGACATAAGAAATACGCCGATCCACACCGTAAGAATGTTGAGTTCGAACCAGGTAGTTATGTGTTCTTAAAGGTCTCTCCTTGGAAAGGAAAGATCAGATTCAGAAAGAAGGGAAAATTGAGCCCAAGATTCATCGGACCCTTTGAAGTTCTGAGAAGGGTCGGAGAAGTTGCTTATGAGGTAGCCTTACCTCCATCTCTAGAGAATGTCCACAATGTTTTCCATGTCTCAGTCCTACGACCCTACAAACCCGATTACAAGCACGTGATTGAATTTGAACCCCTACATTTCGACAAAGACTTATCTTACGAAGAAATTCCTGTTCAAATTGTCGACTGGAAAGAACAAGTTCTGAGAAATAAAGTAATACCTTCTGTTAAGGTAATTTGGAGGAACCACAACGCTGAAGAAGCTACGTGGGAACTCGAAGAGAATATGATGAAGAATTATCCTCATTTATTTACTTAGATTGTTATATGCGATTCTGGGGACAGAATCTTTGTAAGGGGGGAGAATGTAACAGGGACAAATTTTTGAGTTGTGATTCTGGGGACAGAATCCTTTTAAGAGGGGAAAGATGTGACAACCGTCATTTTGTAATAATATTTTAATATTTATTGGATTGAATAAATATTTTTCGATGAATTAATTATTAGATTAAATAATTAATTGACGCAATTGTGGTAGATTAATTTAATTATATGTGTTACATTTATTAAATTAATGTAGAGAGTTTTATTATCAAAGTATGTGATTATGTGAGCTTATTGTATTAAAAGAAATATTTAATAAGCATATTAGTATTTTAATTAATTTAATTATTAATTAGAGAATTAATAATTTGACATTATTAATTAATGAGAAAATTAAATATATGACTATGTGAATTTACGAGAAGTTATTATATTTTATTTA
The DNA here is from genome assembly GCA_020205505.1 of Panax japonicus. NCBI lineage: Eukaryota > Viridiplantae > Streptophyta > Magnoliopsida > Apiales > Araliaceae > Panax > Panax japonicus. The sequence continues at coordinate 26,110,596 of CM035102.1, forward strand.
TATTAAATAAGATATATGAATTATTGTGCAAGTGGGTGTGACATGAATTAAACTATATGATAAAGCTTTATTAAATTAAATAATTTTTGAAATCTATTAATCTAGCCAAACAAGGCCCTATGGGGAGTTGGATGCAGTTACCCACTACTGGAGTAACTGACCATTATGCGCGTCTGTTGAATTCTTATAATACGTATTCTTCTTTTCATTCTTCATTATTGCCTAAGTCTAGAAAACAAGCCAGAGAGAAAATTGAGAAGCTTGAGAGAAATTTGTAAGTGTGTAATCAACAGGTTGTTGTGAAAGGATCATCATTGATCACCTCTTCTAAATTATACTCAGGGTAATCTCCTCCTTCCCAATTTCTACTTCACGTCTTTTAGTTTTCATGAAAATGGCTTTTAAAGTTTTGGTTTAACCTCTGTAATTGGGTTAGGAGTAATGATTATGGGTTGTATATGTGTTATGACATATCAAATCGTGTTTAATTATATATATTATGTAAACCATATCATCAAATTCATGAAAACATGTCGTATATGAGTTTTACAAAATTACAAAGTATGGGTTTTGGCCTTATGGCCTTATACGTGACTTTAGTATGTCAAACATAAATGTTTTCGTAAAATTTACACTCGTATGATGTTATGCATATTGATACGAAGAGACCAAAATTTAAATAAACGGATTCGGTGTTATAACGAATCCGTAGTGACAATTTTCATGTTTTATTTTCAAAACCTTCAAGAACATCAAGAACAATGGAAGTAAATGTGTTGATTTTTGCAAATTATGTGTTGTAACTTGTTAAATATCATGCTAGATGGGTTAAGTAATGATTATATATGTATTACAATGATTGGGTAAGTCTAAATTCGTGTAAAAATAAATAATTGAATGTTATGGCCATATTCATGTATAATTTTACATGTGATTCATTTTTTGCCTAATTTGACCTTGTTATGTTAGCGAACTGCAGAACTGCAGAAATTGCAGAAACTAAGTCTGTGTAACCCCGCCCCCGGCGGGTGTTACCAAACTAAATTATCCCGCCCCGACGAAAAATAAATAAATAAATAAATAAAAAATAATAATTAATTAAATATTAATAATTAATTAAAATATTTATCAAATAAATTAAAAATTTTAATTGAGATATTGATGGAGTAAAATAAATATTCGATAAAATTATTATTAAAATATTTATAAAATAAAATAAATATTATAATTGAGATATTGATGGAATAAAATAAATATTCGATGAAAATTATTATTAAAATATTTATAAAATAAAATAAATATTTTAATTGAGATATTGATGGAGTAAAATAAATATTTGATAAAATTAGTATTAAAATATTTATAAAATAAAATAAATATTATAATTGAGATATTGATTGAATAAAATAAATATTCGATGAAAATTATTATTAAAATATTTATAAAATAAAATAAATATTTTAATTGAGATATTGATGGAGTAAAATAAATATTCGATGGAAATTATTATAAAATAATTTATTCGAGTGTAATAATAGTAAGAGAATGAAAATATTTTAATTTAATTAAGTAATTAAATTAGAAGGGTAATGATTTGTTAAATAAAGTAGAGTTTATATTAAATAATTAAGAGAAAATGTAACTAATGAATTTCGTGAATATATATGGTATGTGTGTAGGACTTGTGGTGAACGGAAATAGTAATCGTTTAGCCTACACACGAGGCAAGTTCCTAAACCTTAATTCTTTACATAAAGCAAGTTCATTATTCTATCTTGTTTATTACTGTTCAAGTCAAGATTTCATATTAGATCTTATCATTCTTTAAAAGCATAATTCTTATTATACAATACTTATTCGATTGTATACATCTTGAATTTTATTATTCAAATTGAATATCAATTATTGTTGAATCTTGTAAGACTAGTGAACCCTTATTGATTCAACTAGTCCATAGTTGATAAGCGTTATAAATTCTAGAACTTTTATTGAGCTTACCCAATCCAAACTTCCTTTGGTGCGGACTCCGATGTCAAACTGAGATGAACAACCCTTTAATAGGGGATTATTTACGCTTTAGCGTTAAGATATTGTGCACAGTATGGTACTAAGGGCTGATCCCCCTAAGTACGAGAAGAAGAGTCCATAGTCTTATGACTGTTAAAGGTTTCAAGAATAAACACTTGACAACCTAGGACATAGTTCAAGGTCTTGTGACCCTCAGAATTTCTTTTGATTCTTGTTATTCATTCTTGATTCAAAAGTTGAGCTTTTATATTCAAAGTTATTAATTCATTCGCATGTTATTATTATTCATTTATTATATTGTTATACTTGTGGGCAATCGTGCTCACTCTTGCGTAATAATAACATTGTAGTTAAGAACGAGAGAACAGACAAGCCTTCCACTAGTAAAGGCAAGGGCAAGATTAGCAAGTAATGAAGACTATTTGTTTATGTGGTTGTGTAATGACATTTAGAATTGATGTTACTTAAGACTTAATTGTTATGTTTTCGCACAGATATTTTAAGGTTAGATTAACTTGGGATTTATTTAGTTATGCAGTTGATGTAACCCCATAAGGGGAGAGAGTTATTATTTATTCTATCTATTGTATGGTTGTATTTTATTTATGGGTAGATAGATAGATGATGTTTGTACAGTGAACACCAAATCCTGTGGAAATGGAAGTACCGGATTTGGGGGTGTCACAGGTTGGTATCAAAGCTGTAAGGTTATAAACCTTAGGTGGGGGGGACATCCTTAGGTAGTAGCCTTGTAGGAGATCGAGAACATAGTAGTGGTAAACTCTTATCGAGTTCTAAGAAATGAATTTCTAAATTCATTAAAGATAATAAAAGACTTTATGTGCTTATGTGTTAATCTATGTGTTCGCTAGCATGGATTAGTAACTAAAACTTAAAATTTTGTTGTCAAGATGTCGGATATTGGAGGAGCTAGTCGAGCTGGGGAGGAGGAACCCCGATTACCTATAGAGGAGGAGCCCCGAGACATTCATGTCGTCAGGGAACAACTTGTACAGAGAGAGTCATCTCCGATGGTTACTGTCGTTGGTCAGGAGCATGAGCCGGAGACTGATCCAGAGGAGGATCCTGAGGAAGAGGAAGAAGAGGAGTTCCCACCGAACTCCATTGATGCAGAGATGTATGAAGCACTCTATGATCGTAACGTAGAGTTGCAGGATACTGTTCGGGATTTGACTGAGCAGGCGGTTAGTCAGCAGATTACTATTGAGCAGAAGGATAGAGAGATTGTGACTCTTCACACACGTTTAGGAAACGTGGAGTGGGATCTGGTTCACGAGAAGGGTCAGACCGAGGATAAGTCCGCAGAAATAGAGAAGTTAAAAAAGGATCTGAAGGAGACCTCAGAGAGGCTTGCCATAGCAGAGGAGGGTTGGGTACGAGAGTCACGCCGTGCTGATCGTGCAGAAGATGATCGCCATGCGAAGAAGGCTAAACTTGAGGAGACATACTCTACACTACAAAATGCAATGAATGTGGTCCAAGATCGAGTTAGGAAGTATCCAATCCAGTTTGAGGATCTACCATCATATATGCTAGATCGTAGAACGATGTGCCGCATCATGGAGGAGGAACGTAGCAAGGCTATCCAGCGCCTTGACAGACAATGATAGAATTTGTTTAATTATGTGAAAGACTTAATTAGTTTTTATATATAAATTCTGACGTGTTTATGAACGAAAGAATATTTGAATGTTTTAAATCATGTGGATTCTTTATTCCAGGATAGTTGATGTAAATAGCAGTTATGCTATCGTTTAATGTTAAAACTTTGATTTGAATGCAAATATATCAAGTTATTTAAGATGATGTGTTAAGTGATATGTTAAATTATTGAGTAATGTCTTAACTATTTAGAGAAATAAATAAAGTTCTAATAAAGCGTTTATTTAACAGAAAAATGCCACCAAGAAGACGACCAAATCGTCGACCAGCCCAGGAAGGGTCAACGAATAACAACAACAACACCACCAATGCTGACCCCTTTCAGCAGTTGGTGAATTTACTGGCTGGAGCAATTAACAATCAACCACAAGCCCCACCAAACACCACGTTCAAGGATTTCAAGGCGGTGGGACCGCCAGAGTTTAAAGGTTCCATGAACCCAATCGAAGCTCAAACATGGGTTATGGAGATGGAGAAGGTGTTTGAACGTCGCCAGAGTAAGGGAAGACCAGAAGACCGCATATGCAACATTCATGCTGAAGTCTGAAGCCAGCTATTGGTGGCAGGCAAACATAGTACGGGGAGGAGAAGGTGTAATAACCTGGGAGAGATTTAAGGAGATGTTTTTCGAGATGTATTTTCCGACTAGTTTGCAAAACCAAATGGAAGTTCAGTTTTTTGAGTTGAAACAAGGTAATATGTCCGTAGCAGATTATGCGGCAAGGTTCAACGAATTGGCTAGGTTCGCCACGTATCAAGTGCATACTGACGAGAGAAAGGCAAGACGTTTCGAGCAGGGACTGAAGCCCTGGTTGTATAGCAAGGTGTCAATGTTCCAATTGAACACCTTTGCTAGAGTGTTAGAGAAGGCCATACTCGCTGAAGGTGGAAGCGATGCGGTATCTAAATATAATCAGGATCAGAAGAAGAAAAATAGTGAAAATGAAGGAATTAACAAGACTGGTGGAAGTAGCACGGGAGGTAATAATAATCAGAAGAGAAAGTGGTCCGATAACTCGTCAGCTGGAAGTCAACAAGGAGGGCAAAAGAAGAAGATTGAAGCGTGCTCAACCTGCGGAAAAGCTCATCTGGGAGTTTGCATGAAGGGAAAACGAGTATGCTACAATTGTGGTCAGGAAGGACACATAACACCTAACTGTTCTAAACCAAAGAAGGGTGCCTGCTTCACTTGTGGCTCAAAGGATCATCTTGCAAGGGATTGTCCTAAGAAGGGATCTGGAGGAATAGGATCAGGAAGGAATACAGGAAACAACGGTGGAAGCACTCTGACTATCACAGGACCAACTGCAACCAACCGGCCGACCGCCAAAACATTCAACATGACAGTTCAGGATGCAGTGCAATCTCGCGATGTGGTGTCAGGTATCATTCCGATCAATAAAGTTAATGCTTATGTATTATTTGATTCGGGTGCTACTTGTTCATTTATATCCGATGACTTTGCCAAGAACTTAGAATTGCCTAAGGATAAGTTAGAATACCCCATGAACATAGGAATTGCGAATAGAGAAATTATTCCTGTTAAGTACGTGCACAAGAACTGTAGAGTGGATATTAAGGGTAACATTATGAACGTAGATCTTATCCCTATTCGACTGGGAGAATTCGATATTATCTTGGGTATGGACTGGTTATCCAATTATGGGGCAGTAATTGATTGCCAGAAGAAGCGTATTAACCTTATGACTCCGTCAAAGGTTGTGTTTTATGGTAGTAAGTCGCCTAGACAAGCGAGTTGTCTGACGATGATGCAGGCCAGGAAGTTGTTAAGACAAGGCTGTGTAGGATATCTAGCTTACATAGTCGATATTTGTAAAGAAAATCCGAAAATAGAGGAGATACCAGTAGTGAGGGATTTCGCAGACGTATTTCGGATGATTTACCAGGACTTCCACCAGATAGAGCGGTTGAATTCGTGATCGATTTGGCTCCAGGAACGGTTCCAATATCGAAGGCACCATACCGAATGGCACCGGTAGAGATGAAAGAGCTGATGGTTCAACTACAAGAATTACTAGACAAGAAGTATATCCAACCAAGCGTATCACCGTGGGGAGCGCCGATTTTATTCGTAAAGAAGAAGGATGGGACAATGCGGCTCTGCATCGACTATAGAGAACTGAATAAGGTCACGATCAAGAATAGATATCCATTACCGCGAATCGACGACTTGTTCGATCAGTTAAAGGGAGCGAGATACTTTTCAAAGATAGATTTGAGGAGTGGTTATCATCAACTGAAGGTGAGACCAGAAGATGTACCGAAGACAGCATTCAGAACCCGATATGGTCACTACGAATTTCTGGTAATGTCATTTGGTCTAACAAATGCTCCTGCAGCATTTATGGGCTTAATGAATGGAGTGTTCAAGCCGTTTTTTGGACAAATTCGTAGTGATATTTATAGATGACATTTTGGTATATTCGAAAACTAAGGAAGAACATGAAGAACATTTGAGGGTGACATTAGAGATGTTGAGAAGAGAGAAGTTGTACGCTAAATTTTCGAAATGTGAATTCTGGATTGAAAGGGTACAATTTCTTGGACATGTGATCGATAGGGACGGAATTTCGGTGGATCCCTCCAAAGTCGAAGCTGTGATTAACTGGGATCAGCCGAAGACGCCGTCGGAAGTAAGAAGTTTTCTTGGATTGGCAGGTTATTACAGAAGATTCATTCAGGATTTTTCCAAGATCGCAACCCCGTTGACAAATCTGACTAGAAAATCGATGAAATTTGTTTGGACGGAGAAGTGTGAGGAAAGCTTTCAAGAATTAAAGAAGAGGTTAAGTTCAGCCCCTGTGTTATCTCTACCAGATGACACAGGAAATTTTGTGGTATATAGTGATGCGTCGCACAAAGGACTTGGTTGTGTGCTCATGCAAAATGGCAGAGTCATTGCATACGCGTCACGACAACTGAAAGATTATGAGAAGGGGTATCCGACCCATGACTTGGAGTTAGCTGCAGTTGTTTTTGCTTTGAAAATTTGGAGGCACTATCTCTACGGGGAGAAGTGTGAAATATATACGGACCATAAGAGTCTGAAATATATTTTCACGCAGAAGGACTTGAATATGCGACAAAGAAGGTGGTTGGAGTTAATTAAGGACTACGACTGTGAGATTTTATACCATCCGAGTAAGGCGAATGTCGTTGCCGATGCCTTAGTAGAAAGGGTCGGGAGAAGTTGATGATGTTGACTGCTCAGGACGAGCTAATTGCAGAAATGGAGAAACTGGAATTGGAAGTGAAGTATCCTATGGAGATTGATGAGAAAATATTTCAGATGCAATCTGGTATAACCCTACTAGATAAAGTTAAGGAGGCTCAGCTTCAGGACGAAGAATGTAAAAATGTGACAAAGAAGATATTTGAAGGAACCGAACCAAGATTTAAGATGGATGAGGAAGGAATACTGAGATTTGATAATAGAATTTGGGTACCGCCAGTTCAAGAGATTAAGGAAGATATTTTAAGTGAGGCTCATAGTTCACGATATTCGATTCACCCTGGTAGTACCAAGATGTACCAAGATCTTAAACAACATTTCTGGTGGCTGAATTTGAAGCGTGATGTTGCAGAATGTGTTGCCAAGTGTCTGACCTGTCAGAAAGAGAAAGCGGAACATCAGAGACCGAGTGGATTGTTACAACCGTTAGAGATCCCACAGTGGAAATGGGAACATATTACAATGGACTTCGTGGTTGGCCTTCCGACGACTCAAAAAGGCTACGACGCAGTATGGGTTATCGTTGACCGACTAACGAAATCCGCACACTTCATTCCGATCAAAATCAGATTCAACTTAGATCAGTTGGCAAGGTTATATGTAAAAGAGATTGTTTCAAGACACAGGAGTTCCCGTGTCAATTGTTTCTGATAGAGATCCGCGTTTTACGTCGAACTTCTAGAAACGTCTACAGGAATGCATGGGTACACAGTTGCGAATGAGCACAGCATATCACCCGCAGACAGATGGACAAAGTGAAAGAACAATTCAAACATTGAAAGATATGTTAAGAGCTTGCATAATGGATTTTAAAAGAAATTGGGATGATCATTTACCGCTTGTAGAGTTCGGTTACAACAACAGTTACCACGCTAGTATTGGAATGCCACCCTATGAAGCGTTATACGGCAGAAAGTGCAGAACTCCACTATATTGGGATGAAGTTGGCGAAAGACAACTACTAGGCCTGGAATTGATACAACAAAAAGCAGACATAGTCAAGGTGATTCAAGTAAGATTGACAGCAACTCAAGATAGATAGAAGAAATACGCCGATCCACACCGTAAGAATGTTGAGTTCGAACCAGGTAGTTATGTGTTCTTAAAGGTCTCTCCTTGGAAAGGAAAGATCAGATTCGGAAAGAAGGGAAAATTGAGCCCAAGATTCATATGGTAAATAAAGGTCTCTCCTTAGAAGGGTAATGATTTGTTAAATAAAGTAGAGTTTATATTAAATAATTAAGAGAAAATGTAACTAATGAATTTCGTGAATATATATGGTATGTGTGTAGGACTTGTGGTGAACGGAAGTAGTAATCGTTTAGCCTACACACGAGGCAAGTTCCTAAACCTTAATTCTTTACATAAAGCAAGTTCATTATTCTATCTTGTTTATTACTGTTCAAGTCAAGATTTCATATTAGATCTTATCATTCTTTAAAAGCATAATTCTTATTATACAATACTTATTCGATTGTATACATCTTGAATTTTATTATTCAAATTGAATATCAATTATTGTTGAACCTTGTAAGACTAGTGAACCTTTATTGATTCAACTAGTCCATAGTTGATAAGCGTTATAAATTCTAGAACTTTTATTGAGCTTACCCAATCCAAGCTTCCTTTGGTGCGGACTCCGATGTCAAACTGAGATGAACAACCCTTTAATAGGGGATTATTTACGCTTTAGCGTTAAGATATTGTGCACAGTATGGTACTAAGGGCTGATCCCCCTAAGTACGAGAAGAAGAGTCCATAGTCTTATGATTGTTAAAGGTTTCAAGAATAAACACTTGACAACCTAGGACATAGTTCAAGGTCTTGTGACCCTCAGAATTTCTTTTGATTCTTGTTATTCATTCTTGATTCAAAAGTTGAGCTTTTATATTCAAAGTTATTAATTCATTCGCATGTTATTATTATTCATTTATTATATTGTTATACTTGTGGGCAATCGTACTCACTCTTGCGTAATAATAACATTGCAGTTAAGAACGAGAGAACAGACGAGCCTTCCACTAGTAAAGGCAAGGGCAAGATTAGCAAGTAATGAAGACTATTTGTTTATGTGGTTGTGTAATGATATTTAGAATTGATGTTACTTAAGACTTAATTATTATGTTTCGGACAGATATTTTAAGGTTAGATTAACTTGGGATTTATTTAGTTATGCAGTTGATGTAACCCCATAAGGGGAGAGAGTTATTATTTATTCTATCTATTGTATGGTTGTATTTTATTTATGGGTAGATAGATAGATGATGTTTGTACAGTGAACACCAAATCCTGTGGAAATGGAAGTACCGGATTTGGGGGTGTCACAGAACCGGTATCAAATAAGGTATAGACTTTGCTAGAGTTTATGATAAGCTTACCCGTGATGACCTCATTCGGGTTCCTTGCTTTCTAGGAGGTCACAACAAACGCCCTCCCTTGCACCACCGGCTTTGACTTTTTTGGGACGGCCTTTGGTGCTTCCATCCTAGCTGAACTTGTCTTTGGTGAACGACAAAATCGGGCTAGGTGACCTTCTCTTCCACAATTATAACACGCTTTGGATGGCATCGCGCATTTTGGACTGATATGTCTCTCCCTCCTCATTTGAATTATATGATAGGTGGTCGTTCTCATTCCTTAACCACGGTTGCTGGTGATGACGTCTTTCCATCATTATTGAATCTCCTTTTCTTGAAATGTCCATTTTTACTGTCTTGGCCATGATTACCACCGAAGTGGTTACCAATTCTGGCATGTTGATTCCCTCCACGTTTGTTGTCATCGTTTCGATGACTGATACCACTGGTATTTTCATGTTGCCGGCTGCTTTCTCTTGGTTGCGTTGACTCGTTACCGCACTCCAATAACTGAGCCCTATTTACAACATCTGAGTACAAACACAGTTTATGAGAAATAAGATATTGACGTATCTCCGGTTTCAAACCTCTTAAAAATATTCACGTCATTCGCTCCTCATTATCGACCAAATGGGATGCAAACCGGGATAACTCCGCAAATTTAGCCTCGTATTGCGACACGGTCATATTATTTTGTTCCAATTTGATAAACTCCACTTCTTTCATGTGACGAATACTCTCGGGAAAGTACTTGTCGTTGAATAGCTCTTGGAACTTCTCCCAAGACATCTTGAGTGCGTCAGGCTGGGTACGTTTTACAGATTCTCACCAGTAATCTGCCTCTTCACGCAACATGAAGGTGGCGAAGGGAACCTTTTGCTCCTCGGAGCATCCCAAGACATCAAATATCTTGGTGATCTGCTTTATCCATGCTTTCGCCTTAAGTGGTTTTGGCTCTCCAATAAACTCCGGTGGTCCCAGCTCCTTGAACTGTTTAGCGGTGACCGTCCAAGAGTTTCCAGTATCTCCACCTACATTTTGGATAGGAGCCGCTCTTGCCTGCTGTTGCATGAATTGCATAAGCCTCTGAACATTCCATCGTTTATCATTTAGTCAGTGTTGTTGTTTGCCTGAGGAATGTCGCCTTCCTGATGCACATTATCCTGATTATAAATCTTTGGAGACTCAACGGTCTCCTGTGTTCCATTGCTATTCTCAACATTCTCGGGTGTCATTTTTAGATATTGCCACAAAACAAAGGTTAATTAACATATAACATATTATCCCTATACTTTAACCGACCAATTAAATACCAAATAAACTTAGGTAGGTCATACTAGCGAAGGAATTCCCCGTCTCTCCCCTCTTAGTTCTAGTCTCACATCTTAGCTAGGGATCATATCCTTAAGCTTTGATACCAACTGTGACGCCCCAAAATAGGTATACATCACCTATTCTGAGTCGCTAAATACATGGTACAGAACATAAATACAATCTTAATTATACAACAAGAGAGCTGTGAGTTTAAATACAAATAATGTCTTCAAGACAATATCCACTCTCAGAATGAGTCCTCATTACATTTATTGTCACACTATTTAACAAAATAGTGAGGACTACTAGCTAATACTATCATCCGGACCAACACTCCGTTCCCCGACTCGTCCCAGCTACGTTCTCATTTCCTGAAGAGAACAGTGAAAGAAAGAGTGAACTAAACTAGCCCAGTAAGAAATATTATGACTAAGATAATGCATAATAAATTATCATTAGCCTTAAACAGTGTTAAACTGATACAATATAACAAACATCAAGTTTAACTGTAGCGGAAACAAGCAATCTATTAGAAGAGTCAAGTAGAGAATAAAATCTACTATCTTCTATGATTTAAAAGGTTTTTCATCACTTTTATCGCTGAGACTCAGCTTAATAAATAATCCACATCATCGAATCACCCCTGCACTACGGCCAAGGATATTCTTTAGTATCACGACCACAATTATCCATGCACTACGGGCCAAGAATATTTGTGTATTTATTAATAGTCATGATCATGCCAACAACTGTCCATCAATGTACTACGGGCCAATGAGGACTTTTACCATATCATTTGTAACATTACGGTCATGATTACATCGAATAATCCCTAGTCATAATCATACCAAGTCCATCTATGCACTACAGGCCACATATGACTTTCAAAAAAATATAAACATGAGGATGATGACAATGATATAAGAATTCAATAAAACTAGTTCAAGAATTAATTTATCCAGGAACTAATAATGTCCAAATTGTCAACATGATACTGCTTTGTAGAATAAAATTCAAGAATGCTCAGAAGAATATTTCCATAAAAAGATACTGGATGAAGCGCAAATATCAAGGATATTCCACTAATTTCATGGAGTATAGAAGTCAAAACTTTAACCAACTGAGTATAATAAAGAATGGAATAACAAAAGAAATCACCATGCATGCGGTACTTCGCATAGACAGGTTATTCCAACAAAATACTAAATAACGGAACTAGGTCAGGCAAAATTCGCTCCGACAGGATGTTCCAACAGAATATTAAAGAATGGAATAACAACAGAAATCACCATGCATGCGGTACTTCGCATAGACAGGTTATTCCAATAGATTACTAAGAAGGACGAAATCAGGTCCGGTGTAAAACGCACAGATAGGATATTCCAACAGAATACTAATAAAGACGGAACCAGGTCCGGCGTAAAACGCACAGACAGGATATTCCAAAGGAATAATAAAGACGGAATCAGGTCCAGCGTAAAACGCACAGACAGGATATTCCAACAGAATAATAATGACGGAATCAGGTTCGGCGTAAAACGCACAGACAGGATATTCCAACAGAATAGTAAAGACGGAATAATAGAAGAATATCACCAAGTATAGGGTAGCCCGCGTATACAAGTTATTCCAACAGAATAATAAAAAATAGAATAACATAAGTTCTCTTCATAAATACAAAAGAATAACACCCCTTACGAGTACAATAAATAATATTCCCTACCTTAAGAAGAAGAATACTGGATATATAAGTAGTGAAGTAGCAGAATACTTTCTTCTTTCTCTCTATAGTTTATCTCTCTAGAGTTTCAGTGAATTCGTAAGAAAATAATGAAGGAATGAGCTTCTATTTATAGAAAAATGGACTGCATAGTAACTAACTCATGAACGGTCCAGATTGATTTACTTTATTATGACGGTCTGTGACACCCCCAAAATTGGTATACATCACCCATTTTGAGTTGTCAATATATGGTTCAGAAACAACTACAACTTTATTATTACAACATGTAAACTATGAGTTTAAATTCAGATATTGTCATCTAGACAATATCCACATACAAATAAATACTCATCATAATTATTGATAGATTATTTTACAAAAATGGTGAGGACTACTAAACAACTCTCCCTAGAACCTTCATTCCATACCCCGACTCGTACTTGCTATATTCTCGCCTCCTGAGAAGAAAAATGGAACAAAAAGGAAAAAGGGTGAGCTCAACTAGCCCAGTAAAGAATATTATGACTAAGATAATATACAACAAATTATCGTTAGTCTTCAACAGAGAAAAATCTAATAGAATACAATAGACAACAAGTTTTAAAATCAATATTCGCAGCGGAAAATATTAATTCATAGAAGAGTTACGTAGAGGATGAAATCTACTAATGTCTATGAATTTAACAGTCCATTAACAGTATTTTTATCCCTGTAACATCAATCAATGCACATCTTGAATCATATATTCATCCTTGCACTACAGGCCAAGGATATTCATTTGTTGGTCATGTTCATCTAAACACTTGTTCATCTTTGCACTAGGGGCCAAAGATATTCATCAGAAATCATTCATCTTTGCACTACAGGCCAATGATATTCAGTAATATCATCATTTAAGACTGAGGATGATGAAAAATATTTTTAAAGAACCGAATCCAGTGAAACAAAATGACAAAGATTAAGGATTAAGGATTCGTACTTTGTTTTATCCATGTCCAAAAATACCTCAAAAATTTTCATAGTGGTGTAAAATTCAAGAATGATCAAAACATGTATACAATCAAAGCTAGTATCCACAATAGATATTTTAGACGAAAAGGGAAAATTTTCATTTTTTGATGAATAGTGCCGTATACGTGAATAGTGCCGTATACGTAAATAGTAACTCCGACACCAAAAGTTCCAAATTTGATAAAAACTTCAGATCAATATTTTGGCATAATGATATTGAAGAAATAATATCATTACGAAAAAAATAATATCCCTTACCTCGAAAGATTTATACTTCTAGCTGAAACATCGGATATAGGCTATGACTTGAACTTGCACCGTATAGCAATACTCAAAGTATACTCAAAATACTCACAAGAATACGCTCAATAATATAGAGAGAGAAAACTTCAGTTTCTGGTGTGATTTTCAATTCTAACCTAAGCACCCTATTTATAGGAAAATGCTTAGAACACCAAAACAGAAATTTTATTAAATATTATTTTTTTCTTCAAAATCCTCATACGCACATGTATTTAGCTTCAAAATCTCAGCCACCAAATAGCCCACCTCACAAGACTTGCACAAAAAACGTTTTTCTAATTTAAAATAATTTAAACTTCCAAAAATCAATTATTTCAGAGCTTCGGAACTTCAATAATATATAATAAATAGCCCTTTTGTCAAAAAAATTGAATCTCGCAAGTTTTTATAGAAAATTCAATTCTTTACAACTTTGCAGAAGAAAGTTTTTCAAAATTCCAAACAGAAATTGACCAAAATCCATAAACGAGCGATTTTACAGGCTATAATCAAATTTCAGTCAAGAAATGGGGTCCACCGACATGTTTAACATGTTTTAAACATTTATTGCAACAAAAATACTCTTCCTCCTCGTATACTCATATATCCCACATTCGTTGTAAAAATATCATCATTATTATATTATTAAAATATAATAATATTTATATATTTAAATGAATTATTTTATCAGAAAAAGATAAATTTTCAATTTTTAACAATTGTCACATTAAAAATTTTCTCCATCTATATCCACATAAAATTAATATTTTCCTCATCATATGAATCAATAATTAATTATTCACAAATAATATTACAGAATCACAATATTGACATCCAGACAGTTCCCAGGAAAGAGGGGGCTTTCCAATAAGAATTTCTCCTTACTGGCGCGCAATTAGGTGACCAAACCTCTCCTTAGACAGAACTTTCTAGACATTGTCAATAATGTTATCTAATAATATTATTCAGATAATATGAATTATTGCTTCGATAATAAAAAATACTGTGTAATGACAATTATTGAAACAACAACAATATAAAATATCAACGCAACAATTATTGAACCAATAAAATAAAATACTGAACAATAATTACTGTAATCATTATTGAGTAGTGCCTTCTTACGTAAGAGTCAATAATTGGTGCAATACCGTGTGCTACTGTGCAACAACGCGTATTACCGTGTTTTAACCACCGGGTATTCCAACAGTGTAAACGGTAACAACTACGCCGTTATTTTTAAACAACTTATATTTGTTGTTTTCTTCCTTTAATCACTTTCCGTTATGGGGCCCACACATGGCTGCGCCGTCGTACGAATATTCCCCGACAGTACGAATATTCCACGACCAAACGAATATTCCTCGACAACAATGAATATTTTATAACCACTTGCTTATTTTGAAATATTCGCGTATTTTACCCATAACTATCCACATTAATCAAATCAACCCTTACTATTCAAAATAATAATTAGAGAAAATTAAATTCTATTTATTAATTATTTGGGGTCTTACACGGTCCATATTTAAAGCAAATCTTTTAAATAAAATATAATATATTCTATTAATAATCTAATAAAACGAATAACTTTATAAAATATTTTACTATGCAGGCACTATGCAAACAATATGCATAATAAAATATAATATATTCTAATTATTGTCTAATAAAATAGATAACTTTATAAAAGTATTTTGTTTTATATAAAAAGATTTTACTATGCAAAATACTATGCAGACACTATGCAACACTATGCATAATAGAATATAATATATTCTATTTATAGAATAACTTTATAAAAGTATTCTGTTTTATATAAAAAGATTTTTTGTATTATTACATTAATAATACCAACAAAACTGAATGACTTATCACGTAAGCATCAATAATTAATACCGTGTGCTACTATGCAACCACGCGTATTACTGTACTTTTAACATCGGGTGTTTCAACAGTTAACGGTAAAACTTCCGCCGTCATTTTCATAAAGTATTTTTGTCGTTTTCTCAATCCGACAATAATTCCGTTGTGGGGTCCACCAATGATTGTGCCTTTGTACGAATATTCCCTGTTAAAACAAATATTCCCCGACCAATCGAATATTATATAACAACTTGCGTACTTTGTAAAATTTATAAATATTACTCACAATTATAACATTATATCAATTTCATTCCATAATATTCAAACAAGATATTTAATGAAAATTCATCTTTATTTATAAAAGTTGGGGTCTTACAATGTGGGTGGGACTCACACTGCCGCTACAGCCTGTAGCGGCAGGCATGTATTATAAGTTAGGGGCAGTAATGTAATTTACAAACGGACAAAAATAAAAAGGGACTGCCGCTACAAGTTGTAGCGGCAGAGAGAAAAGTTGACCAATCTCAACCTTCCATTGTCTAGATCAACGATAATCAATTTGTTTACTGAATAGTGTCCATGGCAAACGTTTGCCATGGATGAATACCTATATATATATATATATATATATATATTCAATACCCCCTAACTATATGACTATTAATTAGACTTTAAAGTTTTTAGTCAACTTATTAGCTATTTTATAGATAAACTAGCAACAGTCCCGTGCCTCCGGCACTATGGACGTTGGGATTTATTCCAAATAATTTATTGAGTGAGCGATAAATTCAAAATCATTTGTATTTTATTAGATAGATGGATGGTGAAATTTATCCCAAACTTTGGACGTCCTAGTTGATTTATTGAGTGAGCGGAAAATTCAAAATTATTTGTATTTTATTAGATATAATTAGATATATAGAATATAGATATTGATAGATAGAATTAGATAGATTGTATTTTATTAGATAGATGGATGGTGAGATTTATCCCAAACTTTGGACGGCCCAGATGATTTATTGAATAAGCGGGAAATTCAAAATCATTTGTATTTTATTAGATAGATTACAAATTATACTCCATGCGTCTCACGATAAAAGTTTTGATGGATTTTTCACGCATATTAAGAAGATGAATGAAATGATAAAATTGCCTATTAATTATTTTTAATGTAGGTGAGAGAGTGACTTTCTAGCTTTTCAATTCAAAATATTTTCAGCACATAAATAATTATACTTATTAAATATGGAGAGAGAATATGTGACGCCCCCGAAATAGGTATACAACACCTATTCTGAGTCGTCAAAATACATGGTACAGAAACAACTACAACTTTATTAATACAACATAAAAACTGTGAGTTTAAATACAAATATTGTCATCTAGACAATATCCACACTCAAATAAGTCCTCAGTACAATTATTGATACATTATTTTACAAAAATGGTGAGGACTACTAAAACGACTTCTAGAACCATCATTCCATACCCCGACTAGTACTTGCTACATTCTCATCTCCTGAGAAGAAAAATGGAACAACGAGGAAAAGGGTGAGCTCAACTAGCCCAGTAAAGAATATTATGACTAAGATAATATAAAACAAATTATCGTTAGTCTTCAACAGGGAAAAATCTAATAGAATACAATAGACAACAAGTTTTAAATCAATATTCGCAGCGGAAATAATAATTCATTAGAAGAGTTAAGTAGAGAATGCAAACTACTATCTTCTATATATGAATTTAAAAGTTCATCGTCTATTTCTTATCCATGTAACATCAATCAATATATATCTGGAATCAAATATTCATCTTTGCATTACAGGCCAAAGATATTCATCAGATGGTCATGTTCATCTTTGCACTATGGGCCAAAGATATTCATCAGAAATCATTCATCTTTGCACTACAGGCCAAAGATATTCAATTATATCATCATTTAGGATTGAGGATGATTAAAAATATTTTAAAGAAAACGAATCCAGTGAAACAAAAGAATAATATTAAGGATTCGTATTTCAGCTATTTCATGTCCAAAAATACCTCATAAATAATCATAGTGGAGTAAAATTCAAGAATGAAGATCAAAACATAGATCCAATCAAAGATAGGAATCATAACAGACAATCTTGGACACAGAAAAAAAAATTTAATTTTTCTGTGAATAGTGTCGTATACGTAAATAGTGTCGTATACGTGAATAGTAACTCCGACACTAAAAGATAGAAATTTCACAAAAAATATCATCATGCTTCGTGAATAGTACTCATAAATAGTAACTCATGAATAGTAACCCCGACATAAAAAAGTTACAAATTTGATAAAAAAATTCAACCAATATTTCGGCATAATGATATTGAAGAAATAATATCATTTTCGAAAAAAATAACATCCCTTACCTCAGAAAGAATAGTACTTCTGACTGAAATACTGGATATAGTGCTGAAAGAACTTGCACCGTATAGCAATACACAAAGTACTAAAATACTCACAAATACACTCGATATTATAAAGAGAGAAAGAGAGAGAAATCTTTAGTTTCTGGTGTGATTTTCAATTCTAACCTAAGCAACCTATTTATAGGAAAATGCTTAGAACACCAAAGCAGAAAATTTAATATAATATTAATATATATAATAAATCTTCTACGCCATCCTACCAGCTAATCTCAAACACCTAACACATGTCCATAAACAACAAAAATATTTTTCTAAATAAAAATAATTAAAACTTCTAAAAATTAATTATTTCTGAACTTCGGAACTTCAATAATTCATAATAAATAGCCCTTTTATCAGAAAATTTGAATCTTGCGATTTTGTATAGGAAATTCAATTCTCTACAACTTTACGGAAGAAAGTTTTTCCAAATTCCAAACAGAAATTGACTGAAATCCACAAACAAACGATTTTACAAGCTATAATCAAATTTCAGTCAAGAAATGGGGTCCACCGACACACAAAACATGTGTTAATTATTTAATACAACAAAAATACTCTTCCTCCTCATATACTCATATATCCCAAATTCATTGTAAAAATATCACCATTATTATATAATATAATAAAATATTATTTTATCAGAAAAGATAAAATATCAATTTTTTAACAATTGTCACTTTAAAAATTTTCTCCATCTATATCCACATAAAATCAATATTTTTCTCATCATATAAATCAATAATTAATTATTCACAAATAACATTACAGAATCACATTACTGGCAACTAGGCCGTTCCCAAGAAAGAGGGGGCTCTCCAATAAGAATTTCTCCTTACTGGCACGCAATTAGGTGACCAAACCTCTCCTTAGACAGAACTTTCTAGACATTGCCAATAATATTTTCTAATAATATTATTCAGATAATATGAATTATTGCTTCGATAATGGAAAATATTGTGTAGTGACAACTATTGAAACAACAGTAATATAAAAAAATCAACGCAACAATTATTGAATCAATAAAATAAAATACTGAACAGTAATTACTATAACAATTATTGAGTAGTGTCTTCTTACGTAAGAATCAATAATTGGTGCAACTAGCCCAGTAAGAAATATTATGACTAAGATAATGCAGAATAAATTATCATTAGCCTCCAACAATGTTAAACTGATAAAATACAATAGACACCAAGTTTAACTGCAGCGGAACAAGCAATCCATTAAAGAGTCAAGTAGAGAATAGAATCTACTATCTTTTATGATTTAAAAAGTTTTTCATCACTTTTATCGCTGAGACTCAGCTCAATAAATAATCAACATCATTAAATCATCCCTGCACTACAGGCCAAAGATATTCTTTAGTATCACGACCACGAATTATCCATGCACTACGGGCCAAAGATAATCGTGTTTTCATCAACGGTCCTAATCATGCCAAAAAATAATTCATCTTTGCTCCCTTGGCCGAAGAGAATCCATAGCCATAATCATACCAAAAATTATCCATCAATGCACTACGGGCCAATGAGGACTTTTAATTTTCACATCATTTTAACATTACGGTCATGATTATACCTAATATCCCTGATCATAATCATACCAAGTCCATCTATGCACTACAGGCCACAAATGACTTTCATTATAACATAAACATGAGGATGATGACAATGATATAAGAATTTAATTAAATAAGTTCAAGAATTAATTTGTCCAGGAACCAATAACGTATAAATTATCAACATGATACTTCTTTGTAGAATAAAATTCAAGAATGCTTAGAAGAATATTTTCATAAAAAAAACTTGATGAAGCGCAAATATCAAGGATATTCCACTAATTTCATGGAGTATAGAAGTCAAAACTTTAACCAACTGAGTATAATACCGAATGGAATAACAAAAGATATCACCATGCATGCGGTACTTCGCATAGACGGTTATTCCAATAAAATAATATTAACGGAACCAGGTCAGGTGAAATTCACACTGATAGGATGTTCTAACAGAATAATAAATGCGGAATAATAAATGATGGAACCAGGTCCGGTGTATAGCACAGACATGATACTAATAAAAATGGAACCAGGTCCGGCGTATAGCACATATAGGATATTCCGACAGAATAATAAAGACAGAATAATAGAAGAATGTCACCAAGTATAGGGTAGCCCGCGTATACAGGTTATTCCAACAGAACAATAAAGAAATGGAATAACAAAAGTTCTCTTCTTGAATACAAAAGAAAAATATTCCATACCGTAAAATAATACTTGATATAAGAGTAGTGAAGTAGCAGAAAACTTTTCTTCTATCTCTCTATAGTCTCTCTCTATAGTTTTTCTCTCTAGAGTTCAGTGAATTCGTAAGAAAATAATGAAGGAATGAGCTTCTATTTATAGGAAAATGGAATGCATAGTAACTAATCCATGAACGGTCCAGGTTGATTTACTTTAATCTGACGGTCCATATTTAAAGAAAAATCTTTTAAATAAAATATAATATATTCTATTTATATAAAAGATTTTTATTATGCAAACACTATGCGGGCACTATGCAAACACTATGCATAATAAAATATAATATATTCTATTTATAGAATAACTTTAATAAAGTAATCTGTTTTATATAAAAAGATGTTTCTATTTTATTACGTGAATAAAACAAAACTTCTAAATCAACAATAATTGAATCAAATAATGTGAGATACTATGCAGCAACTATTGTAGCAATATTTGAACAAAACTGAGTGACTTCTTACATAAATATCAATAATCAATACCATGTGCTACTATGCAACAACGCGTATTACTGTTCTTTTACTATCGAGTAGTTCAACAGTATCAACGGTAAAACTTCCGTCGTTATTTTCAATAAAATATTTTTGTCGTTTTCTCAATCCGACAATAATTTCGTTGTGGGGTCCACTAATGATTGTGCCGACGTACGAATATTTCCTGTTTAAAACGAATATTCCCCGACCAATCGAATATAATATGACAACTTGCATAATTTGCAAAATTTATAAATATTACCTACAACTATAACATTATCTCAAATTCACACCATAATATAAAAAAAATTATTTCGAGAAAATTAATTCTTTATTCATAAAATTTGGGGTTTCACATGCTCTATTATTTTTTATTTTTATTTTCTGATAATTATAGTTAAAAAAAATAACACAGTACCGGTTAATGACTGGTACCCCCCCCCCCCCCCCAAGTAAAAAGTCGAGCAAATCAATTAGCTAACTTTTCAACTAGCTAGTATGAGAGAAAAAAAAAGATAAATTTTGATATATTGACGGCGTCAATATCTACGTGATTAACGCGAACAGTGTTAAAATTATGACATGTCAATAAAATCAGAAAAATAATGTATGATTCTTTAGCAAAGTGCTAGACAATCTTTTATGAAACTTTATAACTATATATACAATAATAAAATTATATATTTAGAATTAATTATACAGTATACTTCAAGACTAAATAAATAATAAGAACAATAATTATGTGTACATCATTCTTTCGATAATTAATTTAATTTATATAATTGGTACAAGGATATTCAAAATGTCACAGTAACATATATGCATGTCACAAAACTAAATCAAATTAATTAAATTGTTAATTTAATTCATCGTGTATATATAGTCTCCAAATCAAGAGCAACAAACATCCTTCCCTACTCTATCCAACACAAAACAAAATACAATTAATTAATTAACCCATAAAGTACTTAAAATGACTAATTGGTCGTGGAATATTCTTATTGTCGGGGAATATTCGTACGACGACTCAGCCATTTGTGGGTCCCGTAACGAAAAATTACCGAATAAAGAAAATGACAAGAATGAGTTTTATATAAATAACGGCGTTACCGTTAACACTGTTGAAATACCTGGTAAAGTAATACGCGTTGTTGCACAATAGCACACGGTATTGCACATTATTTTATATTATTGTTGTTTCAATAGTTGTCACTGCACAGTATTTTACATTATCAAATTAATAATTCATATTTCTTTAATAATATTATTAGATAACATTATTGACAATGTCTAAGAAAATTCTATCGAGAAAAGGGGTTAAGTTATTTAATTGTGCGCCAGTAAGTAGAAATTCTTATCGGAAAGCCCCCTCTTTCCTGGTAAACGATCTGGTTGTCAATATTGTAGTTCTATAATATTATTTGTAAATAATTAATTGTTGATTTATATGATAAGGAAATAATTATTTATGTGAATATAAATAAAGAAATTAATGATTAGGTGTTTTATAAGTATTTTGTCGGAATAAAGGTGTTAAAAATCATCCGTATGTGGATTTCAGTCATTTCCTGTTTAGAATTTGGAAAAACTTTATTCTACAAAGTTGTAGAAAACTAAATTTCCTATGGAATGAACATAAAATTCGTATTATTTTTGATTAAAATGACTATTTATTATTAATTATTGAAGTTCCAAAATAATTAATTTTTGGAGTTTTAAATTTTTTAAAAGAAAAAGTTTTTAATGTGGGTGGGACCCACTTGTGTGTCGTAATGCAGTCTATCGATCTCGATGTTGCTGTTGATCTTATCTGATATTCTCCGATCTCAAAGTTACATCGCCGTCAAAGAATTCGTCTTCTCCGATCTGTCGTTGCTCTGTTTTTTCGATATGTAACTGCATGTTTTCTTCATTAGTTTGAATTTAGGATCGGTTGGTTGCAAATATGGAAGTCGATAACTGACGTGTATGGAGTAATGCTCCGTAATTTTAGCAACGTATTATTGTGTTGCGTTATTTTTGTAATTATTTTGTGGATGTATTGTTTTTGTAAATATTTTCTAATTGTTATATATTAGTGTTAAGGACCCATATATGAATATATATATATATATATATATATATATATATATATATATATATATATACTATTTTTAACTGGCCCAACAAGATTATCTCTTGTAAAAGAAAAAAGGATCATTTACATATTCTAATACATTTTTAAAAATAATTACATCAATAGTGCACTCATATAATATTGTACATAATTAATACACTTTCATATTATTTACAATTCTAGTGTAATTAGAATTCCTTAATTTATGGAATTATATTCCTTAATTTAGGGATTAGTTATAGCTTCTTCTCTCTCTCCTCAAGTTATTTAACAAATTCAACCTTTTAATAATAATAATGAAGAAGAAAGACATCAGCGACACAGGAAAGAGACACTAGCAGCAGGAAATGATTCAAGATAAGGAAGGAATCTTCTGATACGATTGATAATGTGAAGGCTAAGATTCAAGATAAGGAAGGAATTAGGCGGGAATATTATCAGAGGTGGAAGTCCATCCAATTCCGGAGCACCCACGACCGAAAAGGCTGGCCGATCGGTGGCGTTGGTCGGAGACGCGGCGGGGTACGTTACAAAGTGCTCCGGCGAGGGGATATATTTTGCGGCGAAGAGCGGGAGGATGTGCAAGGAGGAGATAGTGGAGGGATCAAAGAATGGAAAGAGAATGGTGGAGGAGGCGAATCTGAGGAAGTATTTGGAGAAATGGGACCAAGACGTATTGGCCGACATATAAGGTGCTTGATATATTGCAGAATGTGTTTTACCGGTCGAATCCGGTGAGGTAAACGTTTGTAGAGATGTGTGCGGAGGAGTATGTGCAAAAGATGACATTCGATAGCTATTTGTATAAGAAGGTGGCACCGGGAATCCATTGGAGGATTTGAATTTGATTGTGAATACGATGGAACCAATCCACATCCTAATCTGCAGTTTTTTCATAGTGCAGTTGGTAGCAAAACCTTCAGACTAAGGTAACCTATGTCAATTTTATTAAGTTACCAATTCAAAGTCCATTCTGATGTGTTGAATGTGTTCATTCAAATATTGGATGATGGTAACCAAATCTTCATACCAAGGTAACCAACTGTCATATCAAAGTAACCAATCAACCTCCACACTTTAAATTTTTTCTTAGTACAGTTGGTTAGCAAACCTTCAGATCAAGGTTTCCAAACCTTCGTACCAAGGTAACAAAACCTTCATACCAAAGTAACTAATTCACATCCACACCTGCAGTTTTTTTATAGTGCAGTTGGTAGCCAAACCTTCAGACCAAGGTAACTAATTAAATTTTATTAAGTTACCAATTTTCGTTTGAATGTGATGCAGTTGGTAGCTAACCATTCATACAAAGGTAACCATTTTATTTTTTATGAGTAACAAAATAGTTATAAAAAAAATTCGAACAGTAAAAGTTATATATATTTATTTTAAAACTTTCTATAGGGCGAATCTTCTTCTTATTCTCATTGGCGTTTTGGACAACGGAGATTCGGGGCGGTGTAGCGGCGGAGTAACAGAGCCCAAACTTTGAACTGAACTGAAGACTTATTTAGCTATCAATTTTTTGAATATCCAGTACATTTATTTATTTTATTATTTATTTATTGTTAACTATTATTCAAAGTGTATGTGAGGGAGATGAAGATTGAATTTGAATTTTTAAATTTGATTTTATTTTTGTTGTTAGATCCAAATATTTGAATTTGAATTATTAATTATGGTAGTTATTTGTCCTTGATTTTAAGTTTCCTTATTAATTGAATTGTACTATTTTGTAATATGAATCTTAATTACACTCCTTTTGTAATTATTTGGTTGATGCACTATTCTTGTAATTACTTTCTATTTATTGTATACTTATGTAAAGGACCCAAGAAAAAACTACATAACTTGGTTTTGATCGGCCCGGCCCAGTATAACCCTTACATCAAAATTTCAAATGTGGATCAAATGTTTGCCAAAATATACTTTAAAAATCAGTCATTTATAGTTATAAAAGTTGTAGAATAGACATTTAGATAACTTAGTAGAGAAACTAGTTATCAAGGGACTAACAATTTTAGCAAAAAATTGGGACACTAAAACATAAATAATTGTGAAACTCCAGATTTTATGAATAAAGATTTAAATTTATCGAAATTTTTTTTAATATTATGGTGTGGATTTGATATAATGTTATAGTTGTGGTTAGTATTTATAAAATTTTCAAAGTATGCAAGTTGTTATAAAATATTCGATTTGTCGGGGAATATTCTCTTTGTCGGAGAATATTCGTACGACGGCACAATCATTGGTGGACCCCACAACGGAAGTATTGTCGTAGTTAGAAAACGACAGAATTATCTTTTTATAAAAATAACGACGGAAGTGTTACCGTTAAAACTGTTGAACTACTCGGTAGTAAAAGTACAGTAATACGCGTGGTTGCATATTAGCAGACGGTATTGATTATTGATGCTTACGTAAGAAGTCACTCAGTTATACTCAATTATTGTTACAGTAATTACTGCATCATATCTCTCATATTATTGATTCAATTATTGTCACAGTATCATATGCATAAAATGTTATTTATTAAATCAATAATTGAGACGACAAAGTTATTCATATTATAAATTGTAATATTTACAATGTCTAGAAGTTTTGTCAAGGAGAGGTTAGATAATCTAATTGCGCGCCAATAGGGAAATCCTTATCGAAAAGGCCCCTCTTTCCTGAGAGCGATTATTATAGAGAAAAAATATAGAGAAAAAGAAGAAGAAGTCTGCTACCTCACTATTCCAGTATCCAGTTTTTCTAAGGTAGGGAGTATTATTTCTTTCTTATCCATGACGAGAACTTTTGTTATTCCATTCTTTATTATTCTGTTAGAATAACCTGTATACGCGGGCTACCCTATACTTGGTGAAATTCTTCCATTATTCCGTCTTTATTATTCTGTTGGAATATCCTGTCTGTGCATTTTACGCCGGACCTGATTCCGTTTATTATTCTGTTGGAATATCCTGTCTATGCGTTTTACGCCGGACCTGGTTCCGTCTTTATTATTATTCTGTTGGAAAATCATGTCTGTGCATTTTACGCCGAACCTGATTCCGTCCTTATTAGTATTTTGTTGGAATAACCTATCTATGCGAAGTACCGCATGCATGGTGATTTCTGTTGTTATTTTATTCTTTATTATTATGTTGGAACATCCAGTCGGTGCGAATTTCGCCTGACCTGGTTCCGTTATTTAGTATTCTGTTGGAATAACCTGTCTATGCGAAGTATCGCATACATGGTGATTTCTTTTGTTATTCCATTCTTTATTATACTCAGTTGGTTAAAGTTTTGACTTCTATACTCCATAAAATTAGTGGAATATCCTTGATATTTGCGCTTCATCCAGTATCTTTTCATGGAAATATTCTTCTAAGCATTCTTGAATGTTACTCTACAAAGCAGCATCATGTTGACAATTTGGACATTATTAATTCTTGGATAAATTAATTCTTGAACTTGTTTTATTGAATTCTTATATCATTGTCATCATCCTAATGTTTATATTTTGTTGAAAGTCATCTGTGGCCTGTAGTGCATAGATGGACTTGGTATGATTATGACCAGGAATTATTCATTGTAATCATGACTGTAATGTTACAAATGATGTGGTAAAAGTTCTCATTGGCCCGTAGTGCATTGATGGACAGTTGTTGGCATGATCATGACCATTATTGAATACACAAATGCCGTAGTGCAGGGGTGATTCGATGATGTGGATTATTTATTAAGCTGAATCCCAACGATAAAAGTGATGAAAAACATTTTAAATCATAAAAGATAGTAGATTTTATTCTCTACTTGACTCTTTTAATGGATTGCTTGTTCTGCTGCATTTAAACTTGATGGTTATTATATTGTATCAGTTTAACACTGTTAAAGGCTAACGATAATATATTCTGCATTATCTTAGTCATAATATTTCCTACTGGGCTAGTTGAGCTCACCCTTTTACTTTTATTATTTTCTTCAGGAAATGAGAACGTAGCAGGGACTAGTCGGGGAACGGAGTGACGGACCAGATGATAGCATTAGTAGTCCTCACTATTCAGCAAAATAGTGGAAAATAAATGTAATAATATTGAATTTGAGTTTGAATATTGTCTAGACGATAATATTTGTATTAAAACTCACTGCTTATGTTTTGTCGTACTTTATACGATAGTTGTATAATTAAGTTGTATTTGTATT
This sequence comes from Panax japonicus, assembly GCA_020205505.1. Classification (NCBI taxonomy): domain Eukaryota; kingdom Viridiplantae; phylum Streptophyta; class Magnoliopsida; order Apiales; family Araliaceae; genus Panax; species Panax japonicus. The sequence continues at coordinate 26,137,636 of CM035102.1, forward strand.
CTGTACCATGTATTTGACGACTCAGAATAGGTGATGTATACCTATTTTGGGGGAATCATAGTTGGTATCAAAGCTTAGGGATATGATCCCTGGCTAAGATGTGAGACTAGAACTATGAGGGGAGAGACGGGGAATTCCTTCGCTAGTATGACATACCTAAGTTTATTTGATATTTAATTGGTCGGTTAGAGTATAGGGATAATATGTGATGTTAATTAACCCTTGTTTTGTGGCAGTATTTGAAAATGACATCCGAGAATGTTGAGAATAGCAATGGAGCACAGGGACCGTTGAGTCTCCACAGATCAATAATCACGACAATGTGCAACAGGATGGCGATAATCCTCCTGTAACACCAACATGATCAATTGACGAACGACGGTACGTTTAGGAGCTTTTTAGAAATTATGCAACATCAGGCGAAGGCCACTCCTGTTCATAATCCAGGAGTAAACAATGGCAACCCACGATTGGTCACGCTAAGCAATTCAAGGAGCTGGGACCCACCGGAGTTTTTGGGAAAGCCAGAACCACTTAAGGCAAATATGTGGTTAAAGAAGATCACCAAGATTTTGATGTATGGGATGTTCAGAGGAGAAAAAGGTTCCCTTTGCCACCTTTATGTTGCGTGAAGAGGCAGATCACTGGTGGAAATTTATAAAACGTACCTAGCCTGACGCACTCAAGATGTCTTGGGAGAAGTTCCAAGAGTGTTCAACGACAAGTACTTTCCCGAAAGTATTCGTCACATGAAGGAGGTGGAGTTTATCAAGTTGGAACAAAATATGACCATGTCGCAATACGAGGATAAATTTGTGGAGTTATCCCAGATTGCATCCCATTTGGTCGATAATGAGGAGCGAATGACGGTAATGTTTTTAAGAGGTTTGAATCCGGAGATACGCCAATATCTTATTTCTCATAAATTGTGTTTGTATTCAGATGTTATAAATAGGGCTCAGTTAGTGGAGCGCGATAACGAGTCAACGCAACCAAT
>CM035102.1:26138732-26170693 GCA_020205505.1 Panax japonicus
AGTTTTTACCCAATGGACAACAAAATAGTTATGAGAGGATTATTAGTGAATTGTCCATTTCATTTTGTAAACACATTTCATTCTTCCAACATCTCATTTTCTCTCCATCTTCTTCTTCTATCTTTTGCTCCCAAGCTAGCCAACTTCAAAGAGAGAAAAGAGAGAGAGGGTTTCGGCTATGAGAGAAGAGATAGGAGTTCTAGTTTTTCATGCCTCCTAAGTTTATTACTTACTTTGGAAAATCAAGAAAGGTAACAACTAAGTCAAGGTATAACTTACTTTCATCTTCTTCTTTTACTTTGTTTTGCTAGCTTGAGTTTTGATGGGTTGTGTACAACTATTCAAGATACACTAGTTCTACATATCATCATGTATGAAACTAAGTAACATGAGTGTTAAATCAAAGACTTAGAGGAAGAAAATGAGCATATGTTCTCTAAGGGTGAAAACTCTTGTTTTTCTTCCACTAAATCTTGTGTAACTCAAGTTTTACAACTTGGAATTGTGATCTGTCAAAAGGGGGGTGAGATACATGAGTTGTGTAGTAAACCCGAGTGGTAGAACACAAATCTAGCAAGTTTTGAAACCTTTGAGACTATTTTTCCCAAATAGTCCACTTTGTATGTTGAGGCTTTGAAAACTCTAAATCAACTACTGATCCATTTTTCATGAGGCTATTTTGGTCAGTTGTTTGTCTTTTTAAAAATCTGGAAAAATATCACAGAGGTACCTTAAGAAGTTATCTACGTGCTGGAAAATGAACGGACGCGTTTCGACTTATAGGGTGTGAGTAATGGCCATTTCCGTAAAGGACTCCGAAATATTAACCTTCGAATATCTCACTGTGTATACACTGGAAAATTCCGAAATTCTTACAGAGGCTTCATATATGTTAAGAGAGCATACCCTGAAAATTTCAGAAGTTTCTGAGCAAAACTCAATTTATTAAAAATAAAGCAAGATCCGAGTATTTTGGGCACTTTAAAAATAGTAAATCATTATCTTAAAATTCCAGAAAAATTAGGAGATCATTGTTGGTTCATATTCTGTCAAAATCCAGAAGTTGAGAATTTTGGAATCAGCTTACTATTTTTCCTAAAAATGGTTAAGTTATGAATAAAAGAAATAAATAGTTAAATGATGTCTTTGATGAAAAAAATATGATTTTTATGCTTGAATGCTCATAATATATTATATCATGACTATTTTAGGATATTTTGGTAATTTATAATAATAAATATTATTTATGATCTTTTATGGATATTAAATAAGAGGTTAATAAAGGATGAACAATTAGAATACATTGTTTATTAATTAGTAAATCATTGGAATATTATTATAATATTAATAATATTATAATATGATGTTGTTAAGTAAATAAAAATATTAAGATTAAAGTTTCATAAAATATTATTAAATAATTAATATATTAGATTAAGATAGTAATCCTAGAGTAAAATATTATTAAAAGATTAATAAAATTATATTAAAGTATTATTATTAAATGATTAAAATATTATTAAATAATAATATTCGAGATTAAATAAAATGTTATTAAATATAATAACATAGTAAATGAATAAAATATTACTAAATGATTAATAATATTAGTAAGTGAATAAAATATTAGTAAATGATTGAAAGTATTATTAATGATGTTAAGCATAAGTAAGATATTATTATGGTAATAATAGTAATGCATGATTAAAATATTATTAAGAGGATTAATAATATTAGTAAAGTATTGAAATATTACTAAGATGATAATAATATTAGTAAGTGAATGAAAGTATTATTAGTAAACCAATAATACTAGAAGGTGAATTAAATATTATCTAAGTTAATAATATATGTGAATTAAATGTAGTCGTTAATTAATAGTAACACTATTTAGACAGGATAATGTTTTTAAGAACTAAATGTAATGTATAATATCTATGTGATTACATAATCTAATGTTATGCTTTGACTAATTGAAAGATTAATTATAGGTCTCTCAAAGGAAGATAATTTAACTGCATAGTGGATAGAAATTTAATTTCGTAGCCGTAACCTACGATCGAGGCAAGTTTCCTAACTCAAGCTCGAGTTATTATTTTCAAAGCATGTTAGTGAATAATTATTGATGATTATTCACGTCTATATTGATTATTGAAATTCGCACTTTGTGCAATTGAATTCCGTTTTACTGCTATTGAACTGTGAATTATATTAAAGTTCTTCATTTATGAACTGTTTATGAAATAGATCTATGCTAATTATATCAGCTAGATCAAGCATGTCTAAATTTGTTAAATCAAATGTGTTTTAAATAACTGTTCTTATTAAATTGACATAGTAAGAACTCTTAACTGAGAAAAGGACGAATTTGATTAAGGCATAATATCAATGCCGAATTATTAAGTGTTTATGCATAAATCACGAGGAATGAAAGGCTGATCCCCTTGAATACCAAAACTTATTAAGAGGTTCAGTTTAATCACTGAGCACCTTAGCAAATGTTCATGGTTATTCAAAACCACTCAGTTCATGTTATTCAATTATCGAATATTCAATTATTGATTATTAATTCATTTCCTTCACAATCTTATATTACTGTTGAACATTGAACGGAGTATTTCTTTCTAAGTCATGATATATCTCCCTTGTCTATATAAACTTGTGAAGCAAATTAGTTGCTTACTCTTGCTATATCATGACATCTATTTCAGTTAAGCCCGAAGGATCCAACACAAAGGACAAGGGCAAGGGCAAGATCCAGGAGTAATTTAGAATGAATGTCAATTTAGTTATTATCTGATGGAATTTATTAAGTAAACTATTTGTATGATAAATGGCGTATTAAAAGTTAAGGTTATGGAGACCTTGGGACCGTGTTATGAGACTTTATTATAATGAACAATGTATGTTTATTATTTCGTAATAGTTATAGAATACTTATGATGATGATAGATCGTGAGCACCGAATCTGAGGTTAGAGAACCTGGATTTGGGGCGTCACAGAAACCATAATGTTTTTGAAAGCAATTGGAAGAAAACATTATAATCCTTCAATTTTACAAAATATAGTCTCATTTGCCAACAAAACAATCTCTCAAAAAAGAGTAATTTTTCAAACAACCTTACATTTCATTTTGTTTAACAAAATGGCCCCGAAGAGAGCCTAAAAATTCATTTCTAATCAGTGTTCCTCAACCTCAAAACATAAAATGGAAAGAAGAAATTGTCATGAATGTAACCAAGCTCATTCCCATTTGTTAAAAGAGTTGCAGTCATACTGTTGGTGTAATTATTCTAACAACACAAAGTTTGCAGTAAATTTAAAAATCTAGTAAATGACCTACTAAAACCTTTAATCCACCCAGGTACCAGCAACACCATAAAATTAATAATAACAACAAATATTTAAAAAACACAAATAGATAAATATCCCAATCCTTATGCTTAGTTCAATTCCTAAAAGGGGTCTTTGACTATTAACTTGGTATCCCCACCCCGGCCCCAGGTATTATACCACTCAAAGACAAAAAGTTCCCGCCCGCAAAATGTTTTGGCCTTTCAAAACTTTTTTCCCAATTTCTTTCCATGATTTTTCATAGATATGAAGAAGAGAAAAATGCACTCATAGTACTAACTTCTTCATCAATAATAAATTTTCATACTTACCAACAAAAAGGATACAAAACACAGTCTCACAGTAAGGGGGGAACAGAATAACAAAAGTTATAAAATATATAAAACCATACATAATACAAGTACAGAAAAAATGAAAACAAACCTCATCTTCGAGTACAGAAGTCAAAAAATCTGCAAGTGCTTTTTTCTTCAGTTCGGTCTCATTGGCCACCATTTCTTCGCAATTGTTTGAATCCAAAAGTCCTAAAAAATTGACAATAACCCAAACCATTCAAGAAACTAAGAAACTAACCAAAAGGGGTTTCTGCAACACAAATCGACCAATTTAAAAATCTATCCTGCTGGTTCTCAGGAGCTAAAGTCACCTCTCCGGTCACCGATTTTGCCTTCAACTGAGCAAACGCATTATGCGTGGTCAACCATGAATACCGATTAAACAGATGTCCTTTCACCTGAAAAATTTATCTCAAATCAAACACAAAACGATATACACATTAATTAGTTAAACATATATAAAACGAAATGATTAAACGAGTTTTATATACCTTTGAAGTCGATTTGAGAGGCTGAATTCATGTACAACGAGCTCGTACGTTGCCATTTTTTAGGCAAGTTTGGCAATGTAGCCCTACTTCGCAATTTTGGTTCATTATAATAAGGGTGTCATCTATTAGGAATGTTTGATCTAGAGATTTGAGAGTTACAGGAAATTTAGGCAAACCCTAGCTTTTATTTTCTTGAAGGAACGAAAAGAGGCTAAAGATGAGAGACAAAGACAGTTGGTGAAAAGAGGAAAACCCTAGCTTTTGTTTTCATTTAACCATTGATTTTTGCTCCGTGTTTTTTAGATACATAACATTTTTTTAAAAAAGTGTTATATAATTAAAATTAAAAAATATCTTTTTAAATAGATAACGTTTTTTCATACGTATCTACGACGTTTTGTTAAAAAATCGTTTTGAAAAAAAATACCAGTTGTCTATTTACTACTTTGTACTAGTGAATACAAATTCAAATTTAATACATAACAGGTCTCTTTGAATGCATCATATAGTGTAAACTAAAGAATTTCAAAAAACAGTCAAGATACAACTAAAATCAAATAATTACCAATATCAAGGGTCCAAATAGGGTACTTATGCTCTATTTTTCATTTACGGGGGCTTTTTGCCCTTATTTCCCATTTTATTCATTTTTCTCTCTTTATTTTATACACATTGCTATGAAATATCTTATTCTCTTAGGCTTTTCAATGCTACCATAATGAGCTTTCCACCAACGACTCCCAAACCATTAAGACCTTAGGGTGCTAGGTGTAAAGACAATCCCCTCAAGCTTACTTAGTCAAGTAACAAAGGCCACAAAACTAGACAAGCTTGCCACGGTGTTTATTCTTCTTTTTTATAAGCTTATATACCCCAAATCTTCCCCCAAACTTAGGTTCTTGGTTAACGTTAGCTTTCACTGCCTATCATTGTCATTCTTTCATTCAAACTAGCATTATCCTTTAGAGGTCCATTATGTATCAATTTGGACTAAATCAATCAACATAGTTATTATTACTGTGCTAACCTTTTTATACCAGTTTTAAACAAGAAAAGATTCAATTCATAATAGAAAATCACATCAAAGTTCTAATAGTCATTACTATACTTGTCTACTCAATTCTAGTCTAATCATTGGCCAAAATAGATTGTACTATCTAACAGCTGGACTCATGCAAGATAACACAGTACTTAACTAAAACTTTATTCTATATGAAGTAAAAATAACATTAATAGACATTAATAAAAACTATTTACAACTACACTACAATGCAAACTATTATGCAATTACACTACATGAATGCAACATATATTGAACCTAAAACTAAACATGACAACTTATGCAAAACTATAACAACTAAATTAAACATGAATAACTCTAAACTAAACTAACTACCCCAAACATAGCAATTACAATGTCCTCATTGTAGAAATAAAGCATTAAGTGTACGACGACTTCCCTGTAATCATCTAAGCTTGAGGTGATGGTGGTCGTGGCTCAAAAACTCATCATTCTTCATTGTCTAAAATAGAAGGTGGAAATTGAGGCAAGGGCTCTGGTTGCTGATATGGAAACTGGTCTGGTTTGACTGGATTCAATATCTGTAAAGTTGTATTTAGCGAGGCAAAGGACGTGTTCATGGTATTAAACATGTGGTCCTACAGGGCTGCTAGTTTCCTCATCTGTCTATTGGCTTCTTTGTCCCTTTGATCTATCAGGCGCTGGAGACTGCGAAATTGGTTGCTGAACATAAATCTTCCCATCCTTTAAATGTTTGTAGTCTCCTGCTCCCCAGTCATTTCATCAACTAGAAACTCGTTGTCATCAGATGTGTCTTCAGCCTCTTCCTCCTCCTCCTAAGCTGGTGGGAATATAAACCCGACACCTCTCGGGTGTGACTTCCCCCCTGGCCAAACTGTGTAGCATGGAATCATCCGTGACTCCAAAAGTTGAAGCAACTGCTGGGTAGGCTCATCACTAGACCACCTAACACCAGCCTGTAAGCACAGCCCACAGATGAGGGATGGGTGTGGCAGGCCACCAAAAAATGGCCCTCGCAGGCATCTTCATATCGAGAAGTTGATGATGGCACCCACGTTAATGTGGAAGTCTTGCACAATTTAATACAGCAGAAGCACCTTCTCCTTTGTCACCTCGGTAAGTTGATGATGACACCCCATTGTATCTGACGGTGTCACATATCTCCAAAAAGATGACTAAGTGTTTATTCGGATCATCGTTGACTAGTCCCACAAACTGAACTGAGTTATGAATCATCTGAATAGTCCCAAGCTTAATCTCAAAATTATTTGCAGCAATCGTTGGCCTGGTGATACACGACTGGACCTCAATCACCTTAGGAGTAGCATAATCCCTCAGCGCTTTTTGATCTCTTGCAGCCATTGTTTCTTCCTTCTCAGAGTTCTCAAAGTTTTCCTTTGTGTCTTTAATCCACTTACTTAGCCTTTGAAATTGTTTCTCGATATCATCCTCGAAAGGAAGCAAGTCCGACTTCTTCAACCGAGTTTGTATAAACAAACTCAAGAACCTGAAACAAAAAAGCACCAAACAAAAGAAAAAATATTTAAGTAAAACTGAACTAATTAAATGGATATTGAAAAATGTTAAAATCAATACTAGCTCCCTGGAAACGGCGCCAAAAACTTATTGGTCGAAATCTAATTACGCTCACACGCAAGTACACGTGGTCGAGTATCGTTCTCACAGAGATAAGTATGAAATTAATCCTCACAATTACCATTTTTATATTAATTTAAATTTTATTAAACTATCCAAATCAATAATTGTAGCAATTGAAAACTAAAAATATTAAAAATACCAAGTAATCAACAAACTTAAAAACAATAATTTCAAGCAACTATTGGAGAATTAGTCTTATAACTTCACTTTAAATCTCAATCCGATTATTACACCTTATTTCAGTTCAATTCACTATCCTAGTTTATTAATCAAGAACACTTAAGTAGAACTAGCCATCTCTCGATGTACTAATACTGTTAACTTAAATCCACAAATTTGATAAAATTAATACAAACACCTTAATCAACTAACTCACTATATCTCTATGTGAATTACAATCAAATAAGGTTTAATTTCAAGTTCTCTATCCAATTACATACGATGTTAAGCATATCTCTACCCTAACATTCATCAAGATTCTATTCAAACACAGAATTCAGGAACACATGCTATAGTGACTAAGTCTAGATTCATACATCATCTCTCGAGTCCATACAAATCCACACAGAATTGGTGATCAAGCAATTCATAAATTAAAGCACAAATTGCAATAGATAAACTGAATGGATAGATTATCAAACTGAAATTAAAGGCTACACAATCATCGTTCAACTATAAAGATCCATCATAAGCCTAATAAGAATTCATTTCATCACAAATGAAATAAAAACTAAAATCATAAAAGAAATAATCATCCCAATTACAATAATTGAATTAAAGAAGTAGAATGAATACAAAACCACCATTCTTCTCTATTCCAACTTGCTATCTTTGTGACTCTGATCTTCAATCCTTCCTCCCATGAAATTTTATCCAAATTTGGTCTCAAGATTGTTAATTGAATGAATGTATTAATCTCCCTTGTTATCTCTTGTTATCTCTAGCATAAGACACGTAACTAGACCATAAACTGATGCCAAACAAAGTCTCAAGCCATGAAAACTTCTTACCAAGATGCTGCTGCAGAACTATACTTGAATCAGACTTCTTATCTTTGCTTCGTACCCCCGCCTCGGCGGGGATTTTCTTCTTTATAAGCCCGCCCCAGCGGATGGTCCTTCTATTCTTGCTTAAGTACCCCCGCCCCGGCTGTGGGTTTTGCTTGTATATTACCCACCCCGGTGAGGGGTCATTCTGCAGAAGTCCAATTTTGCTCATTTTAAGCCCAGTTTCGCCATAAAATCCACCATTTATGCCACACAAGTTGCACATACTACACCTAAACATAAATATACAAAATTAATACAATTTAAGCTCAAATTAGAGGCCTATTCGTAGGTATAAAACCCAGTCATCAGTAAGTAATCCACAAACTCTGGATCATCCAAATCCTCATTCCCTAGTAGTGTAGTTTCCAATAGATCACGGACCAACCTTTTTATCATATCTTCATTAACTATCCGGTCGATGACATCCACCCAGAAACACTCATCTTCATCAGTTGGGAACTTCATGGCTTTAAATACATTGAATGTGACTTCCTGGTCTTGAATCCTCATGGTTAATTCCCCTTTTTGAACATCGATGAGAGTCCTACCCGTAGCCAAAAATGGTCTTCCTAAGATTATAGGGATGTTCTTGTCTTCTTCATAATCCAAAATTATGAAATCTGCTGGAAAAATAAATTTGTCCACCTTAACCAAAATATCTTCCACAATTCCTCTTGGATAAGTTACCAACCTTTCTGCTAACTGCAACGATATATTTGTAGGCTTCGGAGCTGGTAAAACCAATTAGGTATAAATAGATAATGGCATGAGGTTTACACTTTCCCCCAAGTCATACAAACACTTTTTGAAGGCCATGTTACTGATCGTGCAAGGCATGGTGAAACTCCTTGGATCCTTCAACTTTTGAGGTAATTTTTTTTGTCAAATCGCGCTGCATTCCACCATCAAAGCCACAGTTTTGTAGTCATCTAACTTTTTCTTCCTTGACAGAATACCTTTAATGAATTTGGCATGACTTGGCATTTGCTCTAAGGCTTCTGCGAATGGAATATTGATTTGAAGTTTCTTGAAAACTTCCAAAAATTTAGAGAATTGCTTGTCTAATTTCTTTTTTTGGACCCTTTGCTGAAACGGTGGTGGAGGATACATAACTGGCTCAACATCTGACTTTGTCTTACCATCTTGCTTTTCCTCACCTTGTTTCCCTTCAACCAGTTTGACTTCATTCTCTATGACATCTTTCTTTGCATTTTTTGCTGGTGGGAAAAATTTTGCCAAGAACTTCTGAGCGAAGTCGTCCCAAGTAGTTATCGATCCCGGTGGTAGAGAATTTAACAAACTCTTTGCCTTGTCCTGCAATGTGAACGGGAATAAGTGAAGTCTGACTACGTCATCTGACACCCCATTATATCTAAAGGTGTCACAGATTTCGAAAAAGCTAACCAAGAGTTCATTCAGATCATCGTTGGCTAATCCCCCAAACTGAACTGAGTTATGAATCATTTGAATAGTCCTATGCTTGATCTCAAAAGTATTTGCAGTAATCGTCAGCATGGTTATACTTGACTGAAGCTCAGTTACATTGGGAGTAACATAATCCCTCAGTGCTTTTTGATCTTCTACAGCCATTATTTCTTTCTTTTTAGAGTTCTCAAAGTTTTCCTTTGTATCTTTAATCCACTTACTTAGCCTTTGAAACTGTTTCTCGATATCGTCCTCAAAAGGAAGCAAGTCTGGCTTCTTAAACCAAGTTTGCATAAACTAACTCAAAGAACCTGAAATAGAAAAGAACAAAACAAAAGAAAAATTGTTTAAGTAAAATCGAACTAATTAAACTGATATTAAAAAATATTAAAATCACTACTATCCCCGACAACGACGCCAAAAACTTGTTGGTGTAAATTCTAATTACGCTCACACGCAAATGGACGTGGTCAACAAGTATTATAATGATAAGTTGAGTATCGTTCCAACAGAGATTAGTATGAAATTAATCCTAACATGTACCATCTTTTTATTAATCCAAATTTTATTAAACTATCCAATCAATGATTATACCTATTAAAAACTAAAATATTAAAAATACCAATCAATCAAAACAACTTAAAAACAATAAATTCAAGTAAATATTGGAGAATTAGGCTTAAAACTTCACTTTAAGTCTCACTCCAATTATCTCACCTTAATCCAGTTCAATTCATTATCTCAGTTTATTAATCAAGAACACTTATATAGGTTTAGTCATCTCTCGATGCACTAACACCATATTAACTTAAATACACAAATTAGATATAATTATGCCAAACACTCTAATCAACTAACTCACTATATCTCTATGTGAATTAAAATCAAATAAGGTTTAAATTCAAGTTCTCTACCCGATTACATGCGATGCTAAGTATATCTCTATCCCAACATTCATTAAGATTTCATTCAAACACAGAATTCAAAAACACATGCTAAAGTAACTAAGTCTAGATTCATACATCATCTCTCGAATCCATACCAATCCACACAGAATTGGTGATCAAATAATTAATAAATTAAGCACAAATCACAATAGATAAACTGAATTGATAGATTATTAAACTGAATAAAAGGTATGATAATCATCGTTCAACAATAAAGATCCATTATAAGCCTAAAAGGTAATTTAGTTCATCATAAATGAAATAAAAACTAAAATCATAAAAGAATCCATCATCCCAATTATAATAACTGAATTAATTAAGTAGCATAGATACAAAACCACCCTTCTCCTTTTGTTCCACTTCGTAATCTTCATGACTCTGACCTTCAATTCTTTCTTCCAATGTCCTAAACTCCAATTAGGGCTCAAGATTGTTAATTGAATGAATGTTTTTATCTCCCTCTTGCTGTATATGTTATCTCTAGCATAAGACATGTATTTAGTCCATAAACCGACACCAAACAAAGTCTCAAGCCATGACAACTTGTTTCCTTCACGCTGCTGCAGAACTCTAATTGAACCAAACCTCGTGTTCATGCCCCGTACCCCCACCCAGCGGGGGTTTTTGTTATATAATGGCTCGCCCCAGCGGGGGGTCATTCTGCAGATCCATAATTTAGCTCATTTTGTTGCCACGTCATGTCACAATGCCACTTTTATGCCACCAATGCTACACCATGCCACCTAAACATAAAAAAAACATAAGCAAGTAAAAACGAACATAAATATACAGGATTAACACAGTTTAAGCTCGAATTAGAAGCCGATTCCTAGGTATAAAACCCACTCATCAAGGCGTTTGTTGTAAGTTTGTCTTATTATTCCATGGGGAGATGTACTAATTTTTTGGACCGACGGTTGTGATTTTAATATGGACCTTTGGTTGTGATTTTAATAGTAAATCAATATGGACCGTTGGTAGTGGTTTTAATAGTAAATCAATATGGAGCATCGGTTGTAGTTTTAATAGTAAATCAATATAAACCGTTGGTTGGGGTTTTAATAGTAATCAATATGTACCGTCGATTGAGGTTTTAATAGTAAATTAATATGGACTGTCCATTTTAATAGTAAATCAATCTGGATCGTCCGTGAATCAATTTCTATTTAGTCCATTCTCCTATAAATAGAAGCTTATTTCTTCTTTCATTCTCACCAATTCACTAAGACTCATAAGAGAAACTATAGAGAGAAAGAAGAAGAGTATTTTGCTACTTCACTATTGCAGTATCCAATCTCCTACTAAGGTAAGGGGTATTATTTTTTTGTTTTCATTCTTTATTAACCTGTGAAAATAACCTGTCTACGCGGATTACCGTATGCATGATGAATAACCATTCGTACTCATTCTTTATTTGTGGAAAAGATCTGTCTACGCTGATAACCGCATGACGGGTGAAAATCCAGTTGCAGTTTCGTATATTATTTCTTTTCATATTCCTAAATCTAAACTTACTATGGTAAGTATTGCTTCTATAATCCCTGAAATTAGTAGAATATTCTTGGATTTTGTGCTTCATGTAGTATCGTTGAATTGGAATATTAGTTTAAACTGTCTTATTAAATTTTAATATTTTCATTCGAGGTACTATTCACGGGGTACTATTCACTCGGGTACTATTCACTCGGGATACTATTTATTTGGGATACTTTGCATAACGGGGTACTATTTATTTAGTACTATTTATTCGGGTACTATTCACGACAAAAGTGATTTCTTTTCTGTCCAAATTATTTTTGATACATGAATATCATTCTTGAATTTTATTCCACAATTAGTTATCATGTTGACAATTTGGACATTCTTGAACTCTGGATAAATTGAATTACAATTCTCTAATATTATCATTAATCTCACTTGATTGATTCCTTATATCATTGCCATCATCCTCTTGCTTGTATTGTGGTGAAAGTCATCTTTTCCCGTAGTGCACAGATGGACTGTTGATTGGTATGATTATGACCAGGAATTATGTATTGCTATAATCATGACCTGTACTGTTACAGATAAATGATGTGGTGAAAGTCCTCTTTGGCCCATAGTGCATAGATGGACAGTTGTTTGGCATGATCATGACCACTAGAGATACAAACGAATATCCCTTGTAAGACCCCAAATTATTAATAAATGAAATTTAATTTCCTCTATTTATCATTTTAAAATAGTAAGGGTTGATTTGATTAATGTGGTTAGTTATGGGTAAAATGCGCACATATTTTAAATAAGCAAGTGGTTATAAAATACTCATTATTGTCGGAGAATATTCGTTTGGTCGTGGAATATTCTTGTTGTCGGGGAATATTCGTACGACGGCGCAGCCTTGTGTGGGCCACATAACAGAAAGCGGTTGGATGAAGAAAATGATAATTATAAGTTGTTTATAAATAACGGCGTAGTTGTTACTGTTAATACTGTTGGAATACCCGGTGGTTAAACACAGTAATACACGTTGTCGCACAGTAACACACGGTATTGCACCAATTATTGATTCTTACGTAAGAAGGCACTACTCAATAATTGTTACAGTAATTACTGTTCAATATTTTATTTTATTGATTCAATAATTGCTGCGTTGATATTTTACATTACTGTTATTTCAATAATTGTCACTACACAGTATTTTCCATTATCGAAGCAATAATTCATATTATCTGAATAATATTATTAGATAACATTATTGGCAATGTCTAGAAAGTTCTGTCTAAGGAGAGGTTTGGTCACCTAATTGCGCGCCAGTAAGGAGAAATCCTTTTTGGAAAGCCCCCTCTATCTTGGGAACAGCCTGGTTGTCAGTACTGTGATTTTGTAATATTATTTTTAAATAAATAATTATTGATTATTATGATAAAGAAAATATTCATTTTATGTGGATATAGATGGAGAAAATTTTTAATGTGACAATTGTTGAAAATTAATATTTTATCTTTTTCTGATAAAATAATTTATTTAAATATATTATTATAATAATATATTAACGAAGATATTTTTACAATGAATGTGGGATATATGAGTATATGAGGAGGAAGAGTATTTTTTTTGGCATTAAATGTTTAACACATGTTTTGTGTGTCGATGGACATAATTCTTGACCGAAAATTTATTATAGACTGTAAAATCGCCCGTTTGTGAATTTCGGATTATTTCTGTTTGGAATTTGGAAAAAAATTCTTCTGCAAAGTTATAGAGAATTGAAATTCCTATAATAAGTTGTGAGATTTGAATATTCTGATAAAAGAGCTATTTATTGTGAATTATTGAAGTTTCGGGGTTCCGAAATAATTGATTTTTGAAAGTTTAATTATTTTTTTATTTCAAAAATGTTTTTTTATGTTTTTTTCTAGAAGGTGGGCATGTGAGAAATGCTAAAATCAGATTCCTTGGTGGTGGGCTTGAATATTTGGTAAATATTAATATTTTATTAATTTAGTCTATTTTGGCGTTCTAGCATTTTCCTATAAATAGAGGGCTAAGTTAGAATTGAAAATCACACCAGAAACAAAGTTTTATCTCTTTCTCTCTCTATATTATCGAGTATATTCTTGTGAGTATATTTTGAGTGTTGCTATATGGTGCGAGTTTTTGTCAGCACTATACCAAAATTCAGTCAGAAGTACGGTTATTTTGAGGTAATGGATGTTGTTTCTTCTTAAATGATATTATCTTCTTCAATATCATTGTGCCGAAATATTGTTCTAAACTTTTTATCAATTTAGAACTTTTTCATGTCAGAGTTACTATTCATGAGTTACTATTCACGAGTTACTATTTATGAGTTACTATTCACGAGTTACTATTCACGAGTACTATTCACAAAGCGTGATGATTTGTTTTATGAAATTTCTATCCTTTGATGTCGGAGTTACTATTCACGTATACGACACTATTCACGAATACGGCACTATTCATCGAAAAATGAAATTTCTTCTTTTTGTCCAAAATATCTATTTTGGCTACTATCTTTTGATTGTATCCATGTTTTGATCGTTATTTTTGAGTTCTGCTTCAAAATCTGTTGTTATGAAGTATTATTAATCTTGGACAAGCTGTTGTACGAATCCCTAATATTTGTCCTTCTATCTCACTGGATTCGTTCTTAAAAATGTTTTTCATCATCATCGGTCCTTAATGGTGATACTTGATGAATATCTTTGGCCTGTAGTGCAAAGATAAATGATTAAAGTGATAAATCTCTTTGGCCCGTAGTGCAAAGATGAACAGGTGTTGAGATGAACATGACCAACTGGTGATACAAATGAATATCTTTGGCATGTAGTGAAAAGATGATTAAGGATGTATATTGATTGTTGTTACAGGGATGAAATATTGATTATGGAATTTTAAATCTTAGAATACAGTAGAATTCATTCTCTACGTGACTCTTCTAATGGATTACTGTTTCCGCTGCATTTGTTGATCTAAAACTTGTTATCTAATATATTTTATCAGATTTTTCTCTGTTGAAGACTAACGATAATTTGTTGTATATTATCTTAGTCATAATATTCTTTACTGGGCTAGTTGAGCTCACCCTTTCCTTTTTGTTCCATTTTTCTTCTCAGGAGGTGAGAACATAGCAGGATCGAGTCGGGTTATGGAGTGATGGTTCTAGGAAGATGTTTTAGAAGTCCTCACTATTTCTATAAAATAGTGTTTGAATAATTGTAATGAGGACTTATTTGCGTGTGGATATTGTCTAGAAGACAATATTTGTATTTAAACTCACAGTATGTATTGTCGTATTTCACACGACACTTGTATTATTGAAGTTATAATTTGCTTTATGTACCATGTATTTGGCGACTCAGAATGGGTGTTGTATACCTATTTTGGGGGCGTCATAGTTGGTATCAGAGCTTAGGGATATGGTCTCTGGTGGATATCGGGGAATAGAACTAGGAGGGGAGAGATGATTAAATCCTTCGCTAGTGTGTCCTACCTAAGCTTATTTGTTGGTCGGTCATAATATAGGGACATTATGTTATACGTTAATTTGTTTAAGTTTAATTAACCCTTGTTTTATGGAAGTATTTAAGAATGGCTGCTGAGAACGTTAACAATGGAGTTTATGAGACAGTGGAACAACCTTTAGTCACAAACTAGGAGAACGTGAAACAGGAAGGCAATACTCCTCCTGTAAACAACGTTACCGAGCAAACGATGAATGATGGAATGTTTAGGAACTTTTTGCAGTTCATGCAAAATCAGGCGAGGGAGACTCGTGTGCAAAATACGGGTGAAAATGATGGCAACGCGCTGTTTATCACAGCTAAGCAGTTCAAGGAGTTGGGACCACCAGATTTCCATGGAAAGTCAGATCTGATCAAGGCAGAAACGTGGGTCAAGAAAATTACCAAGATATTTGATGTCTTGGGGTGCACGGAGGAACAGAAGGTTCTATTCGCCACCTTTATGTTTCGTGATGAAGCAGATTACTGGTGGGAATTTGTGAAGCGTACCCAACCAGATGCACTCAACATGTCTTGGGAAAGATTTCAGAAACTTTTCAATGACAAGTACTTTCCTGAAAGTATTCGTCATATGAAAGAGGTAGAGTTTATTAGACTCGAACAGAATAACATGACGGTGTCTCAATACGAGGTGAAGTTCGCAGAGTTATCCAGGTTTGCAACTCATTTGGTGGAGAATGAGGAACGTATGACGCGGATGTTTTTCAGAGGTCTAAAACCTGAGATTCGTCAATACCCTATATCTCATAAATTTTCTCTGTATTCAGATGTTGTAAAAAGGGCTCAATTATTAGAGCAAGATAGTGAGTATACTCAACCGAGGGACCATAACCAGGGTCATATCGGTGACAGCAGTCATCAGAACGATGATAACCAGCGAGGAAGGAAGAATACGGACATAGGCGGTAACCACTCAGGTGGTAATCGTGGCCATGATAATAGAAGAGGTGACTCAAGTTGAAATTTTAGAAAGAAAAGATTCAACAACGACGGGAAGACATTAGCACCAGTACCAACACCAACAACAAATTCTAGGGGAGGAGAACGACCGCCAGTTAGATGTTACAAATGCGGGAAGGAGGGACATATCAACCCAAACTGTCCACAACAATCCAAGGTATGTTACAACTGTGGAAAGGAAGGCCACATCGCTCAAGATTGTACTATAGCAAAACCAAGTTCAGTGGGAGTGGTGATTCCAAGGGTTGTCCCGGATAAGTCAAAATCAGCAGTTCCTGGAAGAGCGTTTCTCGTGACTGGCTAAAACACGAGGAACCCAAATAAGGTGATCACGGGTAAGCTAATCTTGAATTCTTACGAAGTTTATACCTTATTAGATACCGGTTCTACCCATTCTTTTATCTCTCCTGCTTGTGCTCAACGTTTAAACTTGACTCCGGAGAAATTAGATTTTGATTTATCTGTTGAAACTCCGTTGGGTGAAACCTTTGTTACATCTACAGTTTATAAATCTTACATGATCCAAGTTGGCACTATCACATTACCTGTTGATCTTATCTCTTTAAAGATACTTGCTTTTGATGTGATTTTAGGAATTGATTGGTTAACCACTCATCATGCCAAAATTGATTGTTTTCGTAAGGTTGTTAGTTTTCATATTCCTAACCAACCTGTCATACGAATTCAAACCACTACAATCAGTCACTGTCATATTAAACCACAAAGCTATTTGTTTATTGAAAAATGAATGTCAAGATTTCTTAGCCATGTCATGGACTTGAACAAAAAATACGTCAGATTTGAATGATATTTCTATTGTTAGTAAATCTCCTGATGTATTTTCTGAAGAATTTCTTGGCTTACTCCCAAAGTGTGGTATTGAATTTTGTATCGACTTTGAACCCGGTACAAAACCCATTTCTAAAATCTCATGGCTCCCATTGAACTTCAGGAGTTAAAAATTCAACTATAGAATTTGGTACCCGAGCCTTTATCTGGTGACTTCCTTTGTGGAATGCACCGAAGCCAAACTTTTCGTAGGGGACACCATATTCATACGGTAGTAAACTGATAGGTTCTATTGTGATGTGCTATCCAAGATTGGGATATGAGTCACAGTTGAGAGCAACCTAAGTCAGTAATCGAAATACGTAGCATTTTAGGCTTAGTTGGTTATTATCATAGATTCGTGGAAAGATTTTTCTCAAATCGCTATTCCATTAACGCAGCTGACCCGTAGAGATACAAAATTTGACTGGAGCAAGAAATGTGGGAAGAGCTTCGAAGAACTCAAGAGGAGACTCATTTCGGCACATGTTCTGACCATACCATTCTGGAAAAGCGAACATGGTAGCTGACGTGTTGAGTAAAAGATCGTATACGAGTACGAATGCGATATTGTCAAAGACCCATTTCATATAACTTACAAATGATAGATATAAAGTTAAAGACTCTAGGGACTCACGTGATGATATACAAGTAGAACCGACTTTAATCAATAAAGTTAAAAATGTTCAACCTACACACCGGAGCTGATGAATATGAAGAAGGAGGTACAAGAAGTTGTTATTCCAAAAGCGAGAATTGGTGATGTGAGGAAAGCTCAAACCTTTGATTTATTAGTCCATTTGAAATCCTCGATTGAATAGAAACTATGGCCTATAGGCTTGCTTTACATCCAAGTATGACGCGTGTTCATAACATTTTTTGCGTATCGATGTTACGTAAATATGTGGATGACCCGAACCACATTATTGAGTTAGAACCAGACGAGATAGCAGAAGATTTAATGTACGAGGAGGTACCAGTCAAGATCTTGGATGGGAAGGAGCATGTCCTACGCACGAAGGTTATACCATAAGTTAAGGTTTTATGGAGAAACCATGCAATTGAGGAAATGACATGGGAGTTGGAATCAGAAATGAAAGCGAGGTACCCTTACCTGTTCGAAACATCAGGTACATACGTCAATTTTGAGGATGAAATTTCATAAGGAGGGGAGGTTGTAAGACCCCAAATTATTAATAAATGAAATTTAATTTCCTCTATTTATCATTTTGAAATAGTAAGGGTTGATTTGATTAATGTGGTTAGTTATGGGTAAAATGCGCAAATATTTTAAATAAGAAAGTGGTTATAAAATACTCATTGTTGTCGGAGAATATTCGTTTGGTCGTGGAATATTCTTACTGTCGGGGAATATTCGTACGACGGTGCAGCCTTGTGTGGGCCCCATAACAGAAAGCGGTTGGATGAAGAAAATGACAAGTATAAATTTTTTATAAATAAATAATACGTAGTTGTTACCGTTAATACTGTTGTAATACCCGGTGGTTAAAACAAAGTAATACGCTTTGTCGCACAGTAGCACACGGTATTGCACCAATTATTGATTCTTACGTAAGAAGGCACTACTCAATAATTATTATAGTAATTACTGTTCAATATTTTATTTTATTGATTCAATAATTGTTGCGTTGATATTTTACATTACTGTTGTTTTAATAATTGTCACTACACAGTATTTTCCATTATCGAAGCAATAATTCATATTATCTAAATAATATTATTAGATAACATTATTGGCAATGTCTAGAAAGTTCTGTCTAAGGAGAGGTTTGGTCACCTAATTGCGCGCCAGTAAGGAGAAATCCTTATTGGAAAGCCCCCTCTATATATCCTAGGAACGGCCTGGTTGTCAGTACTGTGATTCTGTAATATTAATTTTAAATAATTGATCATTGATTATTATGATAAAGAAATATTCATTTTATGTGGATATAGATGGAGAAAATTTTTAATGTGACAATTGTTGAAAATTAATATTTTATCTTTTTTTGATAAAATAATTCATTTAAATATATTATTATAATAATATATTAACGGTGATATTTTTACAATGAATGTGGGATATATGAGTATATGAGGAGGAAGATTATTTTGGTGGCATTAAATATTTAACACATATTTTGTGTGTCGGTGGACATAATTCTTGACCGAAAATTTATTATAGACTGTAAAATAGCCCGTTTGTGGATTTCGGATTATTTATGTTTGGAATTTGGAAAAAATTTCTTCTGCAAAGTTGTAGAAAATTGAAATTCCTAAAATAAGTCGTGAGGTTAAAAGAGCTATTTATTGTGAATTATTGAAGTTCCGGGGTTCCGAAATAATTGATTTTTGAAAGTTTAATTATTTTTTTTATTTCAAAAACGTTTTTTATGTTTTTTTCTAGAAGGTGGGCATGTGAGAAATGCTAAAATCAGATTCCTTGGTGGTGGGCTTGAATATTTGGTAAATATTAATATTTTATTAATTTAGTCTCCTTTGGCGTTCTAGCATTTTCTGATAAATAGAGGGCTAAGTTAGAATTGAAAATCACACCAGAAACAAAGTTTTCTCTCTTTCTCTCTCTATATTATCGAGTATATTCTTGTGAGTATACTTTGAGTGTTGCTATACGGTGCGAGTTTCTGTCAGCACTATACCGAAATTCAGTCATAAGTACGGTTATTTTGAGGTAAGGGATGTTGTTTCTTCTCAAATGATATTATCTTCTTCAATATCATTATGCCGAAATATTGTCCTGAACTTTTTATCAATTTGGAACTTTTTTATGTCGGAGTTACTATTCACGAGTTACTATTCACGAGTTACTATTCATGAGTACTATTCAAAAAGCGTGATGATTTTTTTTGTGAAATTTCTATCTTTTGGTGTCGGAGTTACTATTCACGTATACGGCACTATTCACGTATACGACACTATTCACGAATACAGCACTATTCATCGAAAAATAAAATTTCTTCTTTTTGTCTAAAATATCTATTTTGGCTACTATCTTTGATTGTATCCATGTTTTGATCGTTATTTTTGAGTTCTGCTTCAAAATCAGTTGTTATGAAGTATTATTGATCTTGGACAAACTGTTGTACGAATCCCTAATATTTGTCCTTCTATCTCACTGGATTCGTTCTTAAAAATGTTTTTCATCATCCTCAGTCCTTAATGGTGATACTTGATGAATATCTTTGGCCTTTAGTGCAAAGATAGTTGATTAAACTGATGAATCTCTTTGGCCCGTAGTGCAAAGATGAACAGGTGTTGAGATGAACATGACCAACTTGTGATACAAATGAATATATTTGGCCTGTAGTGCAAAGATGATTAAAGATGTATATTGATTGTTGTTACAGGGATGAAATATTGATGATGGACTTTTAAATCTAAGAAGACAGTAGAATTCATTCTCTACTTGACTCTTCTAATGGATTGTTGTTTTCGCTGCATTTGTTGATCTAAAACTTGTTTTCTATTATATTTTATCATATTTTTCCCTGTTGAAGACTAACGATAATTTGTTGTATATTATCTTAGTCATAACATTCTTTACTGGGCTAGTTGAGCTCATCCTTTCCTTGTTGTTCCATTTTTCTTCTCAGGAGGTGAGAACATAGCAGGATCGAGTCGGGGTATGGAGTGAGGGTTCTAGGAAGATGTTTTAGCAGTCCTCACTATTTCTATAAAATAGTGTTTGAATAATTGTAATGAGGACTTATTTGCGTGTGGATATTGTCTAGAATACAATATTTATATTTAAACTCACAGTATGTATTGTCGTATTTCACACGACACTTGTATTATTGAAGTTGTAGTTTGCTTTATGTACCATGTATTTGGCGACTCAGAATGGGTGTTGTATACCTATTTTGGGGGCGTCACATCCTTGGCCCGTAGTGCATGGATAATTTGTTGGTTTGAAACATTTATTGAGTTGTGTTACAGAGATAAAATATTGTTGATGAACTTTTAAATTATAGAAGATAGTAGACATCATGCTCTACTTGACTTTTAAATATTGATAATGAACTTTTGAAACATCTATTGTATTCTATCAGATTTTACAATGTTGAAGACTAAGGATAATTTATTCTACATTATCTTAGTCATAATATTCTTTACTGGGCTAGTAGAGCTCACCTTTTTCTTTCATTGTTCTCTTCTGGAAATGAAAATATAGCTAAGACTAGTCGGGGAATGGAGTGATGGTCCAAGATGGTGGCTATAGTAGTCCTCATTATTCTATAAAATAGTGTGATAATAATTTTAATAAGGACTTCATTTGAGTTTGGATATTGTCTACGAGACAATATTCGTATTAAAAACTCACAGTTTACATTTTGTCATATTTTACAACGACAGTTAATAATTGTATAAATGAAGTTTGTTTTTGAATTCTGTACCATATATTTAGTGACTAATAATGGGTTATAAGGGACCTATTTGGGGGCATCACAATAACGTCGTAGTATAATTATTAAAATGACATAGTTTTGACAATATAACTAAATTAAATAAAGTTTAAATAAAAATTTAAATAAATTTTATCCAAAAAATTATATACAAGGACCCAAACCCATGTGGCCCAAGCCAGGCCCGACCGATTGGCGGTGGTACGCGTGTGGGTTCGAACCAAGCATTGGTCCATTCCTCTCCCTTCCACAAAAGTGGGGTGCCTAATGTATATAAACACATTTAATATTTAGTTCTTAAACGATGTGGGACTTGACTTCCATAAATATTTATTATTATTTCCAATTTCTAAGGGTGATCTTTGAGAGTTAATTTCTCATTCATTACTCCATGGATTTGAGCTTCCAAATACTTAATTTAATCTACTCATAGAGTATAACACATTGATATATAGAATCATTTCAAATAGTTAATGATACTCACTTTAATTTAGGCTCAAATTCTAACACAAATATCATCTAATGCAATACTCACTCCGTTCCTTAATATAAGTTGTTTTAGAGTTGTGCACAAGTATTAACAAAATAATTGTATAGCATTAAATATAATATCAATTGTTTATATTATTGGGAGATTGCATATTTAAACTTTGATGTTGAAAGTAAATGTTCATGATTATATGTAAAGTTCTTAAAAGAAGACATGTACAAGGACTTGGTGATAAATCAAACTTGTTAGGTTGATCTGGACTTTAATGTTTACCATTCTGTAAATGAATGTATAGAAGAAAAGATCAAAGTTGTTAGGTTGATCTATATCTTAAGATGTAATAGATAGGCTTCCACTGAATCATAGTCTATCGAGATGATCAAGAGATTGTAGAAGACAAGGCAGAATTATAGAGCATCAAGGATCGTAGTGTATCTTCTTTGAATGGCCTCTCCGAAGTCGTAGAGTGGTCGAAACGCCTGCCGATCCAAATCAGAGGTCGTAGTGTTCTCTCGAAAGCGTAGAGTCTGCAAGACAAGCAAGTGAAGATCGTAGTGTACCAGTTCTTAAGAGAAATTATAGTGTTCTCATTTAGCAGTATCAGATCAAGCACCAAGGAGGCAAGACACCACGATCACAATTGTAGAGCTTCATCTGTCTGTGTCAAAAGCATCGAGCCTCGTCCATTTGTTTAAAGATAAATCAGAACAAATATGGAATGAGCTATAGACATTGATGTCCTCGGAAATCCCAATGACACAACAGTCATCCTTAGTATGTAACAAAGAAATGTATTGGAGAAGCTAAGGAAAGTACTTTGGGTCAGCAGAAAATACCTTTTCAGGTGTTAGGTGAAATAGCAGTCTGCTGTGTCAGTGGGCCAGTCTACTAATTAGAAGTTGTATAAAAAGTCTCTATCAAAGCTTAGAAATTTCAAATTCATTTAATACTTCAACTGTGACACCCCCAAATCCGAGTTACCTGACCCCCGAATTTGGTGTTCATGATTCACACTATAATATCATTTAACTACCCATTCATATATAAATAGGAATATATAAATCATTAACATAAGTTGTTAATACATAAGTCCCAGGTTTTCTAGCCTTAAATTACAAACATACCCCTTAGATAAACAAAAAGGGTTTACAATACAGCATAATAATAATAATGTTCTTTATATCTACTCCAGCATCTTGCCTTTGCCTTTGTTCTTCTTTGACCCACAGGTCTCTTCGTTCCTAGCTGAAATGTTTTATTTATAGCAAGGGTGAGCAACTAGTTTGCCCCGCAAGTTAAGACATACAATAAATGTATATGAATCAACAATAATAGACTATCTATTTTGATAGAATGAAACCAAAGTTTGGAGAACTTTGAATTAGCTGAACAACGCGTTAATAAATAACAAGTCTTCTCCCTTTCTATATAACACAATAATTTGATAATGAAAGAGTACAACGCTTTCAAAGTTTCTACGATATTCTATTGAATAATCAAGAATCAATTCTACGCAATAACAATGTGGAATGTTTTCCAGATTTATGCTGAGCGATCACACTAGATCTTTGAACTTATTTTCTCGGGTATCTATCAAAGATTTACTTTTATACATACCAAGAGTATCAGATAACCATAAAGATTAAATCATACCCCTCTGCAAGTACTTAGAGCCGGCCAACTCCTTGTACCCTATATTATGCATAATACTCAAAACGCGCGCAAAGGTCGAATTCACGACCAAAAATGTTCTCTTTATATAAAAGGTTGTTCTTCTCAGTCTTAGAATCAAGATTTTGATTTAACAACGAAATATTGTGATTTCAAATTCTATTTACTTATCGATCTAGCCGAAATAATTGGCATCAATCTACTACTAACAATTGAATTCTTTTCTTGAATTTATCAAGTTCTAACAAATGTTTGTTTAGCCAGAATAATTAGCTAAGACATTTCCCAACATAATTTGACAATAAACAGGAATTATCTGTACTATCAATTCTATCTTCTACGAATATGAATATCCAACAACAGTAATTCTACAAACGTATATTTTATGAATCAGTAATTCAATTTGAATTATTAAACATGCACTAACTGCGAATAAACAACAATAAATCCTTGGACGTGGTTTAATCAACAATAATTAACCACCATAACAATTGAATGAATATAACTCAAGGTTGAGTTAGGGAACTTGCCTCTTCCGCTGACTACAGCTACACAATACACTTATCTATTTTCGAAAGACCTATAACCAATAATGTCGGTCTCACAATTAGTACAAACATTTATAACACATAACAATGTATTTTATAGTCAAACTTCTCCTAGGCACATTACCACATAGCCACATTAGTGTTTATAACCTATATAAACACTTATCAAGTCTAACTATTTCGGTCTGGTTGAATTTCGGTCCATTCTCGGTGTTCTGGTCACCCTATCCGATAATTAACACATGGTTATCAATTAAACTTGGTCTCTAAGCTTCAATATTATTTTAGATAAGTCAAATATCGTTTATAATATTTTTCGGAAGCTTTTAATAATTTATAAACACTTATTATAATTTATAATAATTTTTCAAACACTTAAATCATTTTTAAATGATTTAATTACCAAGTAATCTTATCATTAATAATATTTAATAATATAAAAATATTAATAACATACTTGTCAAAATATTAAAGTTATTATTAATAACTTAAAATATTTTTAAATCATCAATATTCTACTTAAATGATTTTTAAAATAATTAAAATCATTTTTAAATCATCACCATTAATATATAAATATTATTATCTAAATATTAAAAGTCATTAAATATAACTTCAAATATTTTTAAATTATTTTTCTCATTTTTAAATGATTTTTAAATCAATAAAACCATTTTTAATTCATTTATTTAATATAATAATTAAATAAATCTAACATCATTAATATTAATTTATTAATGAGAATTCTTCAAAAATATTGAAAATTATATTTTATAATTTAAAATATTTTTAACACTTTATTCCTAATTAAAATGATTTTTAAATCATTAAAATCATTTTTATCTTATTTATTTAATTTAATAATCAAATAAATCTACTATCATTAATATTAAATTATTAATAAAAATTCTCCAAAAATATTAAAAGTTACATTTTATAACTCAAAATATTTTTAAATATATTTTTCTTATTAAAAATGATTTTTTATAATATTAAATCATTTTTCTCTAATTTATTTAATATACTAATTAAATAAATTAAATACCTTTATTATTTAAATAATTATAAATATTAAAGAAAAATATTCCAATTGGTCAAAAATTATTTTTCATAATTTAAAATAATTTTTAAAACCATTTTTGGTAATTTTTAGAATTTATTTCTATTTTTAATTAATTTTCAGAATAGTCAGAAATTAGAAAATAAATAATCCGTCACTAAAGCCATTTAGCGACACAAATCGTCGCTGTTGGTGTTCTTGAGCTCAAGAACACTGACAGGCGGCAGCTTCAAGGGTCAACTTTGACCGACAATAACTTTCAATCCAAAAGGTTTCTGGACTAACTTAAACTTTGGTCATGTAGCCAAACTGTAATACTACAATAATCAGTCATCACTTCAGTCATAACACCACATAACATGAAGATCTGAGCAGCTAAACCTACTGTCAGACATCACCTGGGTTTTTAAGAAACCCAGATAGTTCGAGTGACCTCCTTGCAGTTCAAATTTGTACACGTTCTGATCTTAGTTTATGTGATATTAAATTTCAAACATATATTCAATGTGTCAAGGAACCACACCATACCAACAAATCGGTCCAAAAATAAACAAATCAGAACTTATCAAGGGGTCAAACTATGTCAGAAAATTCGTGCAAGAACTTTTCTGGAATTTCCAGAAATTCAAATCATGGTCGTTTGGCCTACTTTGACTGCTTGCTTCACTCGATCTATTGATCAAATATATGATATAAAGCCATAAATATATAGATAAGATACCAGGCTACACATTTATTACAACAATAACATCATAAACCAAAACGACTGACAGATCAAGAGGATTAAAAAAATTGTAAGACGTAAAAATCAAACTTTCTTGGTTTCCCAGAAAGTACTCGGTCTAGCTATTTAATTTCTGTTCTACCACTTGCAGATTAAAGCCTACATACCAGGCTACAAAGTAAAGCTTTAAAAATACAAAAACAACAAACGAACAAGAATTTGTAGCGCCTGACATTATCTTGTCAAACCACATTTTCTGTTCTTGGCAGTTATGAAAATCATCATTTTTAAAGCATTTTGATGCTATGGATCTATGTTATATCAACATAGATCATCATTAAACATCATCTAGAAAAGATATAAACACATAAACACGAAATTTTTATTAGCCACTTAGATCAAAAAATCAAAAATAGGTTTATACCTTCTAGCTTTAAATTCTTGATCTTAGCTCTCAAATCTGATATTGGTTGATCTAGGGCTATTTTAGTGACTGATCTACTAGTGATTTTCGGAGCTTTTAGTGAGAGAGGGAGTTGGTGAGAGCAAATGAGCAAAATGGCAATTTTGTGACTTTTCTCTCTCTTGAATCTATATATATTGCTTTGATTGTTGCTAGATCTGATCAAATTCGGTTGGGATTGGCTGATTTGCTGAGATTTTGAGCCACAATGTCAACAATAGTTGGTGACCAACTAAAGTTAAACCAAATCTTACAAGTTAGCTTATAAAATATGTAAAAAGGGTATTCTAGTAACTTGTAAAATGAATTTAATGGCAATCTTGACAAATGCACAAACCCTTAGGATTTAGGGTTTGGATTAGGGTTTAGGATTTGAACCCTTTAGGTTTGAAATTTAATTTCAAAGATTTTCAAAATTCGCTTTTCAAAATAGAAAATTAATATTCCAAAAATTATAATTAGGATTCAATAATTATAATAATATTTCCTAATCATAAAATTAAATCTTGCCAATTAAGATTAATATACCTAATTAAAATTACTTAATTTAGCAATTAGGGTCAAAATGGTCATTAGGGTTTATAACCCACGAATTAGGGTTTTAATTAGAAAAATAAATTTTCTAAATTATAATTAGGGTTTGTAAAATGGCAATTAAGATAACTAAGAATATAATTAGGGTTTTTTAATCATATCAAAGATTAATACACACCTTAAAATTACCAATTAGGATTAGGATTTCCTAATTAGGGTTTTAGGATTCCCGAATATGAATTTAGGGTTTCTCAACTTTCGATTAGGGTTTCTAACGATACGTTAGGGTTTCTAATCCTGAGATTAGGGTTTCTAATCTCTTATTAGGGTTTTATTAATTTTAAACCTTATCCGATCAATCATTGATCAAAAATTCTATACCGTTCAAACACATACATATTAATATAATTATTTTAATTATATTTTCTATCGAATCCCGTTCCAAAAATTAGGGTTAGGGTTTCTATTCTCCGTTAAGCACAACTCTACTCTAATTTTATTAGTCAATACATAAATTGACCTTCTCGATATACGTATCATAGAAACTTATCACAAATTTGATAATTAATAATAATATTAATTAAAAAAAATTATTCAAAAATTTTGGATTATTCAAAATCCTATGTTATCACATTCACCCCTCCTTAAAAGGATTCCGTCCTCGGAATCACCGCTTTCTTATATTCTACAATGTTTTAAAGTTGTATCATCAATTTATTTTAATTAACACAATATTAATTTTGGTTTCAAATTATAACCTGTGACCTTAGTCTATAAAAGAAAATAGTTCACAGAATTATCTAACTCCTATTATTCGCGTAATGAAATCATTACCTGCTGCCACGTCTTGAGTTGCCACTCCATCTTGCGCCATCATGTTGAATGTACGGGTCATTGGTCTTCCTGGCTGTGCAGGTCCTCGAATCGCCAAGGTTCCGCCACTGAGTCCCTTGTTGCCACTTTCCTTTTCCGCATTCTTCTTCGGACAGTTTCGAACCAAATGATCGGTCGATCCGCATCCAAAGCAACCCTGAATTTTCTTCGGACTGGGACAATTGGGTGACATATGCCCCTCTTGGCCGCAGTTATAACAGACTCCTTTCTTCTTCAGGCAAACTCCAGCATGGTTCTTCCCACAATTCGAACATGGCTCCCTTCCCTTCCTATTATCTTCTGTCTTATTACCCGACTGGGTATTCTCATTCCATTTTCTCTTATTTGGATTACTTCCTCCACTGCTTCCTCCGTCATTTGTCTTCTTCTTCTTTTCCTGATGAAATCGAGACGCTGCTTCGCTCCCTCCTTCAGCAATTAACTCTTTCTCCATCAGAGCCGCGAACGTATTGATCTGCAATACTGCTACCTTGTTGAATATCCCTGGTTTCAATCCATTCTCGAATCTTCGCGCCTTTCTTACTTCTGTATCTACCTGATGAGGTGCAAATCTTGCCAGCTCGTTGAATTTGGCAGCATATTCAGATACCGACATGTTCTCCTGCTTTAGTTCTAAGAATTTGACTTCCATTCTGGATTGCATACTTGGTGAGAAGTAGTTCTCAAAGAACAACTCCTTGAATCTTGTCCACAACACCACCTCTGTACCAGCTCTTGCTTGGTTCATCTCCCACCAGTAATTGCCTTCTCCCTTCATCAGATAAGTTGCAAAAGCCGTCTTTTGCTCTTCTGCCACACGTGCAATGATGAATGCTTTCTCCATCTCCTTTACTCAAGTTTGGGCTTCAATCGGATCGGTGGTTCCCTTGAATTCCGGCAGTCCTACCGCTTTAAAATCCTTGAAGTTAGCTAATCTATCAGTTGGTTGTTCTCTCGCTCTTCCTCTTCCTGTGGGAGCTCTATTCTCCATAGCTTCGGCTATCATATTTACAAAATTTTGCATTGGGTCAGCTTGACCACCTTCGTTATTCACTGATTGTTCTTCTCGTTGGTTTCGATTCTGTCGTCTAGGCGGCATGATCTGATTTAAATAAAAAATCTTATATTAATTCTCACATAATCGCATATTTATTCAAATAGCACATAGTACATTTAGTACTTCACATATTACTATCCCTTTTTAAATCATATCAGGATTAACAACACAACTTTACACAAAAGTTGTTATTCTCCATGTTCACATTACTATATCCAGTTCATCAAACTTACCACACTCAGGAGTTCAGTAACTTGCCACAATTATATGAGTGTATGAACTTATCCTAGTCAGACCTTTGGCTTCCATTCGTTGAGGGGTTCAAAACATTTCATATAACTATGAGTCATTAACTTACCATAAGTATGAGTTTTAAGAACACACAATTTAATCTTAATCTTATATTCATATAGAAAATAAAGATTTCATTCATACATACATATCATTTCATTTATATTCATGCAAATAATATATAGTACTTTTCAATACACTACCCATACAACTACAAACAGGTACTATCCCTTTGTGACTAAAGTCTGGATTCATTACTACAACTTTACACAAAAAGTGGAGGCATACAAAAGTTATCTCCTATTCCTACCAAAGAAAATATTATACTCCAAATGATTATACTCCTCACCTGTAATCTTTCTTCCGTCCACTTCTCCATCTTTCTTCTTTTAGGATAATTCTTAACCCTATGACTCGTTCAACCACATGCAACATCTCCTTTCTTGGTTAGGACAATTTGTTGATAGATGTCCTTACTTGAACACAATTATAACACACATTCTGACCCCACATACATTCCCCCAAATGGCTCTTTCCACACTTGCCACAGGCTTGGTTCTTCTTCGAGCTTGACTTTTCTGAATTAGGGTTATCGTTGTCCCTCTTCCTTTTCTTCTTGTCCTTCTTGCTGGTCCCTTCAGATGATCCACCACCTTCCGCCTTCATTCTGTCTACTTGCGCCTTGAGTTCATTCCTTTCTTCAGTCATTTCGCATAACGCTCGGTCTGTCCTCATTGCTCTAAGAGAAATGCCTTACTCCAGAGTTCTTAAAATTCTGCAACTAGTTGATCTTGTTCTTCAACTGTAGTCTTATTCTTTATCTCTACCATAGCTGACTCAGACTATACCTCCTCATCTCCACTCATACATCTCAGGATACTCATGATCGCTCCCCCAGATTAACCATAGGTTCATTTTCTTCCACCTTATCAACCAATTCACTTTGCGCTGGCACCCTCAGCTTCTGCATTGGTGCAACAGCCGCTAGCATCTCCATACTCATTTGATCTTCTCCAGACATCCTACAATCAATTTAAATAACTTGATTAGTACTTCATTAGTACAAACTCCTCACACTATGTGTCCCCATTTCTCACTATCGTTGCACTTCGGCAATCTCTCACTTAGTACTCTAAATGAGTTTTCTCTATCATGCTTATGGTTATAATCCTAGGTCTTTCCCCACCCTACTTAAGGTTTATAACCTACAACTTTGATACCAACCTGTGACACCCCCAAATCCGGGTTACCTGACCCCCAAATTTGGTGTTCACGATTCCACACTATAATATCATTTAACTACTCATTCATATATAATAGGAATATATAATCATTAACATAAGTTGTTAATACATAGTCCCAGGTTTTTTAACCTTAATTACAAACATACCCCTTAGATAAACAAAAAGGGTTTACAATACACGCATAATAATAATGTTCTTTATATCTACTCCACATCTTGCCCTTTGCCTTTGTTCTTCTTTGACACCGCTGGCCTCTTGTTCCTAGCTGAAATGTTTTATTTTATAGCAAGGGTGAGCACTAGTTTGCCCCGCAAGTTAAAGAATACAATAAATGTATAGAATCACATAATAACTATCTATTTGATAGAATGAAACCAAAGTTCGGAACTTTGAATTAGCCGAACAACGTGTTAATAAATAACAAGTCTTCTCCCGTTCTATATACACAATAATTTGATTATGAAAGAGTACAACGCTTTCAAATTTTCTACGTATTCTATTGAATAATCAGAATCAATTCTACGCATACAATGTGGAATGTTTTCCAGATTATGTTGAGCGATCACACTAGATCTTTGAACTTATTTTCTCGGGTATCTATCAAAGATTTACTTTGATACATACCAGGAGTATCAGATAACCATAAGTTAAATCATACCCCTGCAAGTACTTAGAACCGGCCAACTCCTTGTACCCTATATTATGCATAATACTCAAAACGCGCTCAAGGTCGAATTCACGACCAAAATGTTCCCTTTATATAAAGGTTGTTCTTCTCAGTCTTAGAATCAAGATTTTGATTTAACAACGAAATACTGTGATTTCAAATTCTATTTACTTATCGATCTAGTCGAAATAATTGGCATCAATCTACTACTAACAATTGAATTCTTTTCTTGAATTTATCAGTTCTAACAAATGTTTGTTTAGCCAGAATAATTAGCTAAGACATTTCCCAACATAATTTGACAATAAACAAGAATTATCTGTACTATCAATTCTATCTTCTACGAATATGAATATCCAACAACAGTAATTCTACAAACGTATATTTTACGAATCAGTAATTTAATTTGAATTATTAAACATGCACTAACTGCGAATAAACACAATAAATCCCTGGACGTGCTTAATCAAATAATTAACCACCATAATTGAATGAATATATCTCAAGGTTGAGTTAGGGAACTTGTCTCTTCCGCTGACTACAGCTACACAATACACTTATCTGTTTTCGAAAGACCTATAACCAATAATGTCGGTCTCACAATTAGTACAAACATTTATAACATATAACAATGTATTTTACAGTCAAACTTCTCCTAGACACATTACCACATAGCCACATTAGTGTTTATAACCTATATAAACACTTATCAAGTCTAACTATTTCGGTCTGGTTGGATTTCGGTCCATTCTCGGTGTTTTGGTCACCCTATCCGATAATTAACACATGGATTGTCA